>JARYGA010060806.1:27048-101474 GCA_030545235.1 Helianthus tuberosus | reverse complement strand
GTCGGATTTACCGGGACAGTATTCCCGTAAGATGCATTCTCATCATACTCACAAATCGCCCAACCTTCGTCTTCAATAATCATGTTATGGAGCAAAATGCAAGCGTACATACAAAGGCGCAACCTCTTCGGTGTGAACGCACGTGCCGGTTGTTTAAGGATGGCCCATTTTTTTTGTAAAACACCAAAAGCACGTTCGATGTCTTTTCTTGCAGCTTCTTGACGCTTGGAGAATTTTTTCCTTTTTTCGTCCTCGGGAAGTGAAATAGTCTTGACAATTGTAGACCAAGACGGATATATTCCGTCAGCAAGATAATACCCGCGTCTATACTCAACCCCTGAAACTGTAAAACGGGTGTCCGGACCGATTCCATTAACGACATCGCTAAAGATCGTCGATTGGTATAGCACGTTGAGGTCGTTGAGTGAACCAGGGAGCCCAAAGAAAGAATGTCAGATCCACAAATCTTGTGACGCCACGACCTCAAGTATTAAGGTTGGATAGCCGTGATCACCTCGCGTGTATTGGCCTCGCCACGCAGTCGGGCAGTTATGTCACGCCCAATGCATACAATCAATGCTACCAAGCATTCCCGGAAACCCGTGCCTTGCTTCATGAGCTTGGTACAACTGTTGAACATCATACGCGTTTGGTTTCCGAAAATATTGTTTGCTATACAGTTTCACCACATTATGGCAAAACCGATACAAACATTCCCGCGCAGTTCTTGCCGACATCTGTAAGTACTCGTCCAAAGCGTCGGCCACTGTCCCGTACTCCAGTTGGCGAATGGCCGCAGTACACTTTTGTAACGTGGTGAACCCTTCATAATTCCGAGCATCGGGTCGTTGAGTGAAAAACGGGTCTAGCCCCGCCAAATCATCAGCAATCCGTGTGAATAAACGGCGACTCATTCGGAACCTTCGTTTGAAAGTGTCGCCGTTGTAAAGGGGTGCATCCGAAAAATAATCGTTAACTAATTTCTCGTGCGCTCCTGTCGTAAAAAATATATAAATACGAGGAAATATATAAATGTATAAAATTTATTAATGACAAACCTTGGCGGTCTCTGTTAATCCGTATTCGTCTGGTAATAACGTTTTCAGACGAGCCATCTTCCTCTTCCTCTTCCTCCTCCAAAAGAATCTGCGCCGCCTTTACCACAGCGTTTGCGAAAAACATCTCATCTTCGTCCGAAGAAGACGAGGACCACCAAGAATTAGATGCCATTGTGGATGAAAAAATATTTTTTTATAAAAGATTGGCATAAAAAATGGGAGTGTTTTTTATAAAAATGGATGAGAATGGGAGAAGAATGAGGAGAAATGGATGAGAATGGTATAAAAAATGGATGAAAGTGGTATATGTTTAAAGTGAAAAAGTAATTTTTTTTTTATTTAAAACTAGCCGTTATAACGGCTAATGTTTGAATCCATGGCCCGTCGAGTTCGTCTGTGGGCTGCCGGTCAAGCCGGGATGGGGCGAGGGGGGAGGTGTGGGGGACCGGCGCCGGGCCTAAGCCGGCCCCCATACCGCTTAGTCTAATTATCACGGTTCTAGCTTGGAAATATAGAAAACTAGCAAAGACTAAACCATAACACTAAACGAGAATAGCCCAAGTTGTATGCAACCGAAGTTGTATGACCTAAGTCCATGCTAAGCTTAATTCCATCATCCTCTAGTATTGTGGTTTCGTTTGAATGGATTGTGCCATGGTAGAGTGGACTCAAAACATAATACATACGGATTTCAAAAGTATTTTTTATTGTCTTTTGCATTCCGAAAACTCGTTCAAAGCCTTCACCGACGGTCGATCTAGCTTTATTTCTTCCTCCTTATTTTACTTATAGTTCTAATCTGGTCATATTGAAGCAACGTCTAACTAAACATATATCATTGGTGCATTCATCAGTGACGTTACATCAGTTTTGTGTGAATGTCGCTTCCTTTGCCACCATTCCGAAGAAAACTCTAGCAAGAAATTGCAACATTCACAAGTGAGAAAGCATTGTAATTTTCATGAGGTGCGACTATTGTCTGAAAATCTTTTGTAGAAACCAGGTTCAATTTCTTGTGAAACCCATAATGTACAGAGGCGGCCTATGTAAAGATAGTGTCGCATTGTGGCGACTACAATTTGGGTTTTGCCAGCCACATTGTTTTTACGAACCCGGAACCCTATCAAGTTACATGTGATAACGGTGAGGATTAAGATTAGCGGCGGTAGCGCTAGGTTTAAACAATGGTTGTGGATGATTGCGGTTGTTGAAGATGGTGGTTGTAAAAGTTCCTGTTGTTGGTTGTTGTGAACGTGGGAGGTTGATGATGGTGGTTGTTGGGCAGTCTGAATCTGAATAGGGTATGGATATGGTTTAGGGGTTGTGGTTCAGACTGTTTTACTGGTTCAACACTTAATGGTTCAGACCTTTTACCGATTCAGCACTTAATGGTTCAGACCTTTTACTGGTTCAACACTAAACCATTCATATGTTGTCAAAGAGCCCCTTGGACTTAATTGGAAAAGTAAGGAACAATAACCAAACAATGTAAATAAAAAGTTGTGTATAAGAGAAAATGTTTGGGTGGGGGCCGCCCCACGGCTGGTTGTGACCTAAGTTCTGACACCAAATTAGTGATAGTGTAGAAGATTTATTTTGGAAGAACAAATATAAAGAATAGGAAAATCTTTACCATTACCGATACGAAGGAAATTATTACCATGGTATACTTCAGAATTTGCAAGACTTGCCAAGTCTGGTGCCACACGACTGTTATCTCCTATATCTGGATACCATGTGGAGCCTATAGTAGATCATGCATTTGTATAGTAGGCCATAGCACGAGCACGAATAGTCAATGGAGAACGATTGGGGCAAGCTGAAGGAATGTGAGCAATTCCACACCCGTCGCACTTGAGCGGTTGGCTGGAGGCCATGGCCAGCTCATCATTCGTCGGCGCTCTCTTTCGTTCTCTCTTTCGTTTTCTCTCTCTAGCTTTCTTTGCTCTCACTCTATTGTCTTTGTGTTTGTGTGTTGAGAAAGAAATTGTAACGCCCCAAATCCAAATCATGTTAATAATTATGTTTACTTGTCTTATAGCATGAAACAAAAAGTTGACTTGATTACTTAAGCTAGTTAATTATTTATCATAAAAATGAGAGGAATAGGAAAATTTAAGAGTTAATTACATAGTTAGTCCATGTGGTTTACACAAAATAACACTCTAAGGTATTAATAGTTTAAAATCACTTTCTAGGGTATTAACTTTCCATTTTATAACGTTTGAGGGTATTAACGTTAATTGTCTGTTAAAACTAACCCTGCCACCCTCATGTTCAAAAAACATGAGGGTATTTTCGTCATTACAACCCCTTTGTTTAAATAATGATAATATACTGGATAATAACAAACAAGACTCTTCAGCATCTTTCAAACCTTTTTCAAAATCCCCAATTCAAACCCTAAACTTAACCATGGTGCCGCATCACTGATTTAAGTGGGGTGTTTGGTTTTGACATCGATCACAACAAAAGTGAAGTGCGGTGAGGTGCCCACACACCATCAACGATTGCGACATTGATCACAACAACGGGCTATGTTTGGTTCAGCTCAGATCTGGGTCAGATCGCAGTTGTGGTGCAACAGTGGTTTGGTTTAGTTCAAAACTGGTTTTGATCTTGTTCATATCGCAGTGGTGGTGCCTCAATCGAAGTGGTGATGCAACGATGGCTTGGTTTGGTTCAGATCTTAAGTGATGATGGTGCAACGGTCACTCTCCTCTCTCACTCTCTCTAAAACTCACCAGCAATCGCTCCACTTTTCAGGGCCGATTTGCCGCACTTTTATCCGGTATCGGCTAAGGTTTCACTCACCAGCAATCACTCCACTTTACGTGTGTTAATTGTTATAGTTTTAAAGAGCTTTTGAGGAGATACTAGTTTAGAAGTTCGTTGACAGATGTTCTGGTGGTTTCGATTGTCGGATTATTCATAACCACCTGTATGTATGCGATTCTTGTTAATTCGTTTTGGTTTAATTTTCTAACTACTGCAATTGTTTTGATTATTGGCTGAAGTTACAGTTATATTCATCATAATGTACATGTTTGTATGTGTATTTGGTAGTGTTTATTGTTGTTTATAATCAACTATGAACTTCTGGATATTGTAGAATGAGGGGAAAACACTTTAGCATGTAATGATGAAAATACCCTCATGTTTTTTGAACATGAGGGTGTCAGGGTTAAATTTTAACAGAAAATTAACGTTAATACCCTCAAACGTTATAAAATGGAAAGTTAATACCCCAGAAAGTGATTTTAAACTATTAGTACCTTAGAGTGTTACTTTGTGCAAACCACAGGGACTAACTATGTAATTAACTCAAAATTTAATAAAAGGTAATAGTTAAAAAAGATGACGTAAGTTGTAGAAGTTCATTTTATGATGATCACCATTTTAAAGAGTTCAAGAGTAATCAAAGTCTTGTATGAACCCTAGTGATTTTATGTGGGTTCATGAACGAATTGTGTTTGGAATAACTATATGAACAAGTATGTGAGTAGAAAATTGTGTAATTTAGTAATTTGTGTAGACTAATAAGTGGATTGAAGTGGGTTTTTGACATGAATATTAGTAGAAGCCCTTTTTTTTATTAAATTGATTGTGTTTGCATAAATAACTTGAATTTATTTTAATTAGATGTTAATGAATGCATGAAAATTTTTTATTAGTAACAAAGATGATGCTTGATGTTATGAACTAGGAATGTAAGATTACTTGTACATTGTGCTGTAGATGTGGTACCCATACCAAGTTTTTGATAAAATGTCTAGTAGACGATTGTAAGTGCAATCACTTGATGAACATGAATGCAATGTAAAACATGATGTAATTGGCGATTTTCATATGAACTGATTGAATATGTGTACTAAAAGCTTGTACTAGGAGTTTAGTATGTTGTATGCATGCCATGTGTTTGATTATATGTTTGATGTAATTCAATAGGTGAAATTGTGTTAGTAATGACTGTCGTATGGGTCATACAAAAACCTAATTAAACTAAACAGATAGCGTAAGTAGTGTATCGTATCCATGGGAAATATGTGGTTAGTGTTTAGCTAAATTATTTAATTAACTATTACTAATCTAGAATTGGGGGTTTTAATTGGTTTAAAGGAGAGCTTTAAACTAACTACGAGAAAAGATATCAGATTTATAAAACGTAACACCCTCCAAACTTCAGGTTCTAGGTTTCATAAAGCTCAGTTTACTCAGTTAAAGAGCCATCACATAGACATGATGCTGGAAAGTTGGTTAATTAAACATGATAATCAAAAATAGGTCTTTGTCATCAGATCTTTTATAATTCGATTAACCCTATTTACTAGCATGAGTTAACCTACTATATGTTACTCAACAAGTTACTAGGTTTTGTCATCTAAAGAACAAGTTGTAAAGGGAGAACTCAAAACACATGCAAATAGTTCAAATAAACCAACACATCAATGTATTTATACAACGTTGTCAAAGTAAAAAATACATCCAAACCTGAGTATAAACTGGGAAATGCAAGACACTTACTATTAATTAACAGTTTTCGTATAGTTTACGAAAATAAATATGTAATTATGATTTACATATACGTTGAAAAATACGGGTAAATTAAAACTTTTACAATTTTAAAATAAGACTACATAATGTAATTGAGTTCGTCGTTTTAAAATAATGACGAAACAATGTGCGGAAGCTTATTTTTCATGTGTTCGGTTCTTGTACGCCGCTTGATCTTCATCCGGGTATTTCTGATGTTCACCTAAAATCAAAACGAACTCAAAAGTTAGTTTTGGTAGTTAAATAACAAGTTTAAACAAATCCGAAATTCAGAATGAACGGAATATAAAATTTTTTTTGCCAGCTCTGAAGTTTGTCGCGGCCCGCGACAGACTTGACCTCGGCCTTCGTGGGGCGCCACAGCCCGTGGCACGGCGCGACAACATACGTCTTCTCCGTTGCGGGGCGCGACGGCCACATTTCGACAGAAACTTCATTTCTGTTGCTGCATTTGCCCAGCAATATTTTCAAAAAATATTTCCAACTTGAAAGTTGCATAACTTTTGATCTAGAGGTCCGTTTTGCGTGATTCTTTTTCCTACACGTCCATAATTTAATTACGGGCCCGTTTATCATCTTTGTTTGCATCAAAATCAGATTTATAAGCTTAAGGCTTATATATCCCTTTTTATGATTATTCGACTCGTTTATGTTAAAATCACACACTTGTTTCTAGTTAATCATAAATCTTACACCAAAGTATTTAACTCAAAATCTTTATTTCAGATTTGTAACTTTTGTGAATTACGCAACCAATATCCAAGTTATGCGCGTAATTCGTTTTGACCCGTTTAGAGAATTTAAACTTTTAAGTTTAAATTTCGCTCATTCTTTTCACCCATCATTTTCCCAAATTTGAATTATCTACTTACAGTTCACCACAACAATACTCGTGGTGGATTTAGTATACTTTACCTAAAAAGGCTTATGTCTAAAATGTATAAAACTTACCAAACATTATTTATTTTGTTAAACAACTTCTGGCCAAATATCATGTAAAACTCGATAGTAAAGACATCGACATAATTTCTGCAAGAAACGGAACTGTTGTTGTCAATAACTAATTTATTGACAAAACATCCGCGAAAACCTCGTAAACCAAATTTATAAAAATCTATAAAAATTACTAAACATCCTTTATGTTGTAAACCAACTTCTGGTAAAATATTGTGTCAAAACTCGATGGTTAAGACCTCGAAATAATTTCTGCAAGTAGCGAAACTGTTGCTGTTAACAACAAATTTATTGACAAAACATACGCGAAAACCTCGTCAAAAAACTTTATAAAAATCTATAAAAATTACTGAACATCCTTTATGTTGTAAACCAACTTCTGGTCAAATATTGTGTCAAAACTCGATGTTTAAGACCTCGAAATAATTTCTGCAAATAGCGAAACTATTGTTGTCAAAAACTAATTTATTGACAAAACATCCGCGAAAACTCGTCAAACAACTTTATAAAAATCTATAAAAATTACTAAACATACTTTATGTTGTAAACCAACTTCTGGTCAAATATTGTGTCAAAACTCGATGGTTAAGACCTCGAAATAATTTCTGCAAGTAGCGGAACTGTTGCTGTGAACAACTAATTTATTGACAAAACATCCGCGAAAACCTCGTCAAACAACTTTAGAAAAATTTATAGAAATTACCAAACAGACTTTCTGTTGTAATTCTATTCTAAGATTTGTAAGATTTACTTACATTTGTCAACACATGACTAATTTACTATTTTACCCTCTCTTTTTTTACAACCATCATGGTTTTCATCACTTTCACTTGTTCTGACTCATATTATTCACGTCGGAACATCAAAATTCAATTATGTTTTTTTCTCTATTCATTTTCAATTCACATACTAAGTATTCTATAAAATAAAAAGTGTGTAAGCAGTTACTTACTTCTCATCCAAATTACGCTTTTCTTCTCATAATTGTTTCGTTTGACCCGCTTTCTCCCCAAGCTTCCACCTAGCTTGTTAAGCGCCAAACTATCATTTATCATTCACAAGGTGGTTAGATTAATCATAATTCAATACGATTATTCCACCTTACGCATTTCATATCAAAATTATCATTCATCGTATTGTAGGTTAGTTTGACTTTTTAAAAGTCAAATGCCCATTAGTATATAAAATGCACGTTCAAGTTCATTAACTGGTTTAGGCATTCACAATTTACCCAGTAGGTGTTCTTTTTAAGCTACCGTTTTAACTAATCTTTTAACCCGGTTTATTGTATTTCCAACACTTCAACTTATTTATTCATTTCACAAGAACTAAGGGTTCTCCTCTATTAGTGAGACCCGTTTCATCATACCACTCGCATTCATTCGAACACCTTATCTAATCAAGTTCTTCATATAAGCTAGTGTATAACACAATTACATACATCTATTTACATGGATGAAATTACCGATTTCATCATAACATATAAAACCCCGTTTCAATTCTTGTATGAACATACACTCAACTTATAATTTGTTCAAGTACCTTTTTTTTACTATCTCATATGATGATTCTAACATGATTATATCATAACTTTCATCATAATAGTAAAAAACCACCTATCTAAATGTGGTAATTCATCTAGGCATTTAAATCATGGCCACACATGTATAATTCACACTTAGGGTTTTGTTCCTAAGCAAGTACACATCACAATTTAGCCATAACCTCTATGATTCACACCTAATTCGCAGATTATGATGTTTCTTCATATTTCACAACTTCACAAATCATCGAAACTCTACATACCTTATGATCCCCAAGCTTAGGTGATCACGAATTTGTGTTCATGCATTTGATTTTGGCTAGATTTGACCTTCAATTTGTTGATTTTGGGTAAACTAGGGTTTGAGCTCTTGTTCTTGCTCCTGATGTTTGAACCACACACACACTATGTGTGTGTTGTGTGTCAAATTTTTGTTTGTAAAACACAAGTTTCTTTTGTTACAACTTTGGTCCCTTTTGTTCCAACCTTTTATAAAAGGTTCACTAGTTCTTATTTTTCTTTCTAGTTTTTACTTAATTACTCGTTACTAACTAGGCTAATTATTCCTAGTTAGTTTAATGGGTTTCAGGAGTAATAACCCGTTTTATTTTTTTTAAGTCCCGTTAGCTAGGGCTCTTACGAACTTTATTTCCTCAAAAGCATTTATTCCCTTTTATTTAATATTAGGTTTATTTATTTAAATCCTAACATTTACCGGGTTACTTTTTACCACTAATGGTATTTTACCCGTTCACTAATATTAATGTGGTTTGACTATCAAACCCGTTTTCGGGGTGTTACAAGTCTACTCCCCTTAAAGAGGTTTCGTCCCCGAAACCTTTCTTACGTAGTTTATTGGTTTAAACCAAACGAACTTAGTTTCTCTTTTAAGGCATTCCATTTTTTTGGTCTATAGTTATCATTTGTATTAACGTGTACGTCTTCCATGTGCAAGGCCTCATGGGCCGTAACTTTTATCATGTATTTCTTGTCTTTTTCGTCTATTTAACCGAGTTGTCATTTGATCACCCGGTCACTAAGCCTGTCAACATGTTAACTTCACGTTAATCTTATATTGACGAGCGCTTTACATAGTTCATAACCTTTCTTTGACTTCGAATGGTTTTACCTGCTAGACGGATTAATCACCATTACTTCATACCTCGTCACTCGGGTGTACCACACTACCATCCTCGGCCTTATGTGAATTCCTGATCTCATACTACTTATGTTTTGTTAAATCGTTGCTTTTGACTAAAACTGAATTTTAGTTTAACATTTTTTTCTCTTTAACTTATGTCAATTACTATCATCAGAGAATTGACGACTAAAGGTTTATTCCTTTCCGTTAGTATTATTACGCGGGGAATCATCACTAGTTCTCACGCTTAACCCAAATGACCCGTATGTTCTTTCACTTAGCCTCGTAGGCTATTTATTTAGATTTTCACCTTTTTACCTTTTTAAGGTAAGACCCTGACAATTTGTTTCTTTCTATTTGTGACCCAAAGGTCTTTTTGGTCCCGTAGACCTTAACATTACTTATAATCCCATAGGTTATGATGATCCCGTAGATCGTCTTTTATTCGAGTCTTTATTCAATTGTATATATATTTATATATGTATATGGCGTCAAGGCACCCCTTTTATGTTTGGTATCGTTTATCTTTGCTTTTGAAGTTCATTCGACCTTGATCAAGGCTACATTCTTTTTCTTTCGCATTATCCTTCCGACTCTATGACTTTTTACGTCATTTACGCGTCAGTTTGTTCTCCACTTATTGTTATCCGGTTTAATCCTATATTTATTTATAACCCGTTACCCGGGTTCTTTTATCTTAATATTTCGCGCTTTTATTTATTTATTCGGTTCACGCTTAATTACATTAGTAAACGTTATTCTTTATTTAACTCGTTTAACTTGTTCATGTGAAATTTCATTACTTGTGAATGTCAAACTTCATTCTTTATTCTACCCGTTCAACTTTGAAACAGTTGAACGAAATTTTTAAAATTTATGGTTGCAAAATTTTGTCGTCTTTTAGTCATAACTCTCAATCCAGGTCTTTTGACTTTCTAATCCGCGTTCCCGTCTCTTGGTTTACGCATATACTCAAAATTTCACCCATCTATCGGGTATTTTACTGAAGTCATCATCAAAGCAACCATTCCGGTATGCATTTAGACTTTGTTTTAATTCGTTTGGTCGTCTTTGCGAATTCCATCGCTTTTATTCGACTAAGTCCTTTGTTCTTTATTCAATCCGTTTGACTTGTCCGTGTGAATTTCATCACTTATGATAGTCAAACTTTATCCCCACGCCTTAGCATTCTTATTAGTCGGTTTGTATTTTCATTTACTTTAATTCTTGTCCCTTCCCTCGGGCTCGTTATTTTAATGTAATATGCTTCCGTTACCCGGCTTGCGTTTTCATTTATTATCAAATGTTTTACTTATTTGATCCGTTTTGGGCACCTATTAATTCGTCCCATTCACCCCGTCCTTACTATATCGGATGTGAATGTGTCTATCATAAGAAGTTCATGGTATCATGTGTTCACTACTTACTTGGCCAGAGTAAGCGATCAACACATGGTACACATGACCTTTTTATAATTTTCACATTACACCCCATGTAAGTAACACCTTTATTCTTTCTATATCTTTGATTCCATTAAGTAAAACTTTATTTAATTGCTAAACAACAATCATTAGTTTTACTCGTTTTGCACTTGAATGTATAAAAAGTTTTTCTTTTCTATCAAACTATTATATAATCACATTTGTTACTGTGATCGTTACTCTTCTCAATAGTATCCGTATTGAGAATATACACTTGGATAGTTACTTCTTTCCAAGTTTCCACATAAACTAGTTTCGTTATTGATTTGTTATTCATCATCGTGAATAACACTTATTTCTACTTAATTGCTCTTGGAAACTTCATCCTGAATAGATATCCTATTCAGGTTTTCCAAGTTTTATCCTATATATGCAACCGTCATTCTCTACGTGTTTATTGCATATTACTATTTGTACGATTAATTTAAAACGTGCACCTGGTAATGCTTGCCCTAACGGGCTTTCCATGTCGTTAACCTTGTTCGCGATCATTACGCGATTTAGGTCCTTGATGAGTATGCTCTGCTCGTAATATTTCGGACCGTTCCTCCGTCATGTCAGCAATTCGTTCAACTCTCGTCATCTTCAGATGTGAGTGTCCTTCAACTAAAATATTCACACAATTAGTAATGTCAACATCAATAATTGCCCGTATTATAAAACGAGGCTTTCTACCACATGTGTCAACGCACGTGATTTCGTTAACTATACCAATCATTTTAATTGGGGTAACGTGTATTACATGATGACCCCATGTGTTGTTTACAACACTCTAACATGCTAGACCATTAATATAAATATACTTACCGGATTTGCGATCAAGTCTCGAACCGAACACACTTTATTCTTTAACCATGAGCTCTGATTACCAACTTGTAAGACGCTTACTATTAATTAACAGTTTTCGTATAGTTTACGAAAATAAACATGTAATTATGATTTACATATACGTTGAAAAATACGGGTAAATTAAAACTTTTACAATTTTAAAATAAGACTACATATTGTAATTGAGTTCGTCGTTTTAAAATAATGACGAAACAATGTGCGGAAGCTTATTTTTCATGTGTTCGGTTCTTGTACGCCGCTTGATCTTCATCCGGGTATTCCTGATGTTCTCCTAAAATCAAAACGAACTCAAAAGTTAGTTTTGGTAGTTAAATAACAAGTTTAAACAAATCCGAAATTCAGAATGAACGGAATATAATTTTTTTTTGCCAGCTCTGAAGTCTGTCGCGGCCCGTGACAGACTTGACCTCGGCCTTCGCGGGGCGCCACAGCCCGTAGCGGGGCGCGAAAACATACGTCTTCTCCGTTGCGGGGCGCGACGGCCACATTTCGACAGAAAGTTCATTTATGTTGCTGCATTTGCCCAGCTATATTTTCGAAGAATATTTCCAACTTGAAAGTTGCATAACTTTTGATCTAGAGGTCCGTTTTGCGTGATTCTTTTTCCTACGCGTCCATAATTTAATTACGGATCCGTTTATCATCTTTGTTTGCATCAAAATCAGATTTATAAGCTTAAGGCTTATAAATCCCTTTTTATGGTTATTT
The DNA here is from genome assembly GCA_030545235.1 of Helianthus tuberosus. Classification (NCBI taxonomy): domain Eukaryota; kingdom Viridiplantae; phylum Streptophyta; class Magnoliopsida; order Asterales; family Asteraceae; genus Helianthus; species Helianthus tuberosus. The sequence continues at coordinate 89,186 of JARYGA010060806.1, read as the reverse complement.
GACTCGTTTATGTTAAAATCACACACTTGTTTCTAGTTAATCATAAATCTTACACCAAAGTATTTAACTCAAAATCTTTATTTCAGATTTGTAACTTTTGTGAATTACACAACCAATACCCAAGTTATGCGCGTAATTCGTTTTGACCCCGTTTAGAGAATTTAAACTTTTAAGTTTAAATTTCGCTCATTCTTTTCACCCATCATTTTCCCAAATTTGAATTATCTACTTACAGTTCACCACAACAATATTCGTGGTGGATTTAGTATATTTGAAGAATTTTCCCGGATTCTACACTTCGGTGGGTTGTTTTATGGAAAAGACCCGTTTATAGGCACTTGACCTAAAAAGGCTTCTGTCTAAAATTTATAAAACTTACCAAACATTATTTATGTTGTTAAACAGCTTCTGGCCAAATATCATGTCAAAACTCGATAGTTAAGACATCGACATAATTTCTGCAAGTAACGGAACTGCTGCTGTCAACAACTAATTTATTGACAAAACATCCGCGAAAACCTCATCAAACAACTTTATAAAAATCTATAAAAATTACTAAACATCCTTTATGTTGTAATCCAACTTCTGCTCAAATATCGTGTCAAAACTCGATTGTTAAGACCTCAAAATAATTTCTGCAAGTAGCGAAACTGTTGCTGTCAACAACAAAATTATTGACAAAACATCCGCGAAAACCTTGTCAAACAACTTTATAAAAATCTATAAAAATTACTAAACATCCTTTATGTTGTAAACCAACTTCTGGTCAAATATTGTGTCAAAACTCGATGTTTAAGACCTCGAAATAATTTCTGCAAGTAGTGAAACTGTTGCTGTCAACAACTAATTTATTGACAAAACATCCGCGAAAACCTCGTCAAACAACTTTATAAAAATCTATAAAAATTACTAAACATTCTTTGTGTTGTAAACCAACTTCTGGTCAAATATTGTGTCAAAACTCGATGGTTAAGACCTCGAAATAATTTCTGCAAGTAGCGGAACTGTTGCTGTGAACAACTAATTTATTGACAAAACATCCACGAAAACCTCGTCAAACAACTTTAGAAAAATCTATAAAAGTTATCAAACATACTTTATGTTGTAATTCTATTCTATGATTTGTAATATTTACTTATATTTGTCAACACGTGACTAATTTACTATTTTACCCTCTTTTTTTTACAACCATCATGGTTTTCATCACTTTCACTTGTTCCGACTCATATTATTCACGTCGGAACATCAAAATTCAATTACGTATTTTTCTCTATTCATTTTCAATTAACATAATAAGTATTCTATAAAATAAAAAGGGTGTAAGCACTTACTTACTTCCCATCCAAATTACGCTTTTCTTCTCATAATTGTTTCGTTTGACCCGCTTTCTCCCCAAGCTTCCACCTAGTTTGTTAAGCGCCAAACTATCATTTATCATTCACAAGGTGGTTAGATTAATCATAATTCAATACGATTATTCCACCTTACGCATTTCATATCAAAATTATCATTCATCGTATTGTAGGTTAGTTTGACTTTTTAAAAGTCAAATGTCCATTTATATATACTCTAATTTGCAACATGTTTATGCAATATGGTGTTGTACTCTTTGCTGACTTGCTTATCTGTGCTCTTTGTTGTTGTTCCTTAAGCTTGGTGTTTTGTACATGTTTGGTGTACGATGGTTTCTTCAAACTATGGGTGGTTTCCTTTTACCACTTTTAGGTATTTTTGCTCTGCGAACCTCTCATCCTCTCTCTAAAAGGTTTGCCCTCTCACCCCTCTTTCTCTCTCTAAACTTCTTGGCAACTGTATATCACCGCCGGATCCATGCGGGGTAGATCTGTTGTTATCTATGATACAAATGAGATTGTGTGGTGTTAGAGAAAGAAATGGAGCGATGAGTATTGCACCACAGTTGCCGGAGGCACCGGCTTCAGGTCAGCGTTTTGGTTTTTATTTTTCTTTGCATTTTGTGGTCTAATGTTGGATTACTTTGTGGTGTGGTTGTTAAAACCGCTGGTATTGTTGTTTCACCGCCGACGATGATTGGAGCCTGCCTATTGGCGTGGCAACTCTGGTTGCAGCCTGGGCGGCACTAAGCCGTGAAGACGATGACGATCTATTAGATCCGAGTCTATTGGTTTAGTTAAATTTGTTTTTTATGAGGGTGAGATTTGGGATTTTGATGTTGTCGGCGGTTTACGAACCGTCTATGACGGCGACGAACGGTGGTTGTGGATGTATAGTGTTTCCTTAATTTTGGGGGTTTCGTGGTTAGCTTTTGTGTCATTATTGCATGTGAGTTTCAAACCAGCTATGGTTGTTGCTTTTTTTTTCCATGGATATCGATGTGTTGAGCTATGATGATGTTGTATGAAGTTTTTGGTGGTCTGATATAGCGATGCTTAACTGGCCGTGATGGTTTCCTGAGCCTTGGATGTGTGTTTCCGTTAACCTTTGTGTGCACTATGTTGTTATATTTTGTTCTGGGTTGTACCCACTTCGTGGCTGTAACGACCTTAGATTGGGTGATGATGATTATGATGCATTCTTGGCATGGCAACTGTGATGCTTGAAATCAAGCAACCAGAACTGCAGCCATGAAATTAGAATCTGAGCCTAAAATCTTTAAATTGAACATGTGAGGAAGAGGATTGTTTTTAGCGAAAGATTGATCGGGGTTGTGCAAATGAAGAAGAAGGTTTCTTAGATTGGAACATGGGTGTCTGTTTGATTTAATTTTACCTTTACTAACCATTTACATTGTGGTGTCATCCGCAAGTGTCATTTGGGATATTGTATACACACACTAGGGGTGTGGCGTGGCGTGGCTTAGCTTGGCGTGGCCAACCATGATATAACATTGTAGTTATAGTTACTACTTACTACGAACTATGATCCGGAGGTTAATTATAACCGGAGTTTGCTGATCGACTACACGGTAACATGTAGTCAATTTCGTTGCCCGCGGCGCAACGCACGCGTGGCACTTTTCTAGTTAGTATATAAAATGCACATTCAAGTTCATTAACTAGTTTAGGCATTCACAATTTACCCAGTAGGCGTTCGTTTTAAGCTATTGTTTTAACTAATCTTTTAACCCGGTTTATTGTATTTCCAACACTTCAACTAGTTCAAGCGATTATCAAAGCTAACTTATTTATTCATTTCACAAGAACTAAGGGTTCTCCTCTATTAGTGAGACCCGTTTCATCATACCACTCGCATTCATTCGAACACCTTATCTAATCAAGTTCTTCATATAAGCTAGTGTATAACACAATTACATACATCTATTTACATGGATGAAATTACCGATTTCATCATAACATATAAAAACCCGTTTCAATTCTTGTATGAACATACAATCAACTTATAATTTGTTCAAGTACCTTTCTTTTACTATCTAATATGATGATTCTAACATGATTATATCATAACTTTCATCATAATAGTAAAAACCCACTTATCTAAATGTGGTAATTCATCTAGCCATTTAAATCATGGCCACACATGTATAATTCACACTTAGGGTTTTGTTCCTAAGCAAGTACACATCACAATTTAGCCATAACCTCTATGATTCACACCTAATTCGCAGATTATGATGTTTCTTCATATTTCACAACTTCACATATCATCGAAATTCTACATACCTTATGATCCCCCAGCTTAGGTGATCACGAATTTGTGTTCTTGCATTTGATTTTGGCTAGATTTGACCTTCAATTTGTTGATTTTGGGTGAACTAGGGTTTTAGCTCTTGTTCTTGCTCCTAATGTTCGATCCACACACACACACTATGTGTGTGTTGTGTGTAAAATTTTTGTTTGTAAAACACAAGTTTCTTTTGTTACAACTTTGGTCCCTTTTGTTCCAACCTTTTATAAAAGGTTCACTAGTTCTTATTTTTCTTTCTAGTTTTTACTTAATTACTCGTTACTAACTAGGCTAATTATTCCTAGTTAGTTTAATGGGTTTCGGGAGTAATAACCCGGTTTATTTTTTTTAAGTCCCGTTAGCTAGGGCTCTTACGAACTTTATTTCCCCAAAAGCATTTATTCCCTTTTATTTAATATTATGTTTATTTATTTAAATCCTAGCATTTACCGGGTTACTTTTTACCACTAATGATATTTTACCCGTTCATTAATATTAACGTGGTTTGACTATCAAACCCGTTTTCAGCGTGTTACAAGAAACATAAAAACCTAACTGAACCGTCCGCCTGGAGCAAGCCACGGGGAGCCTAGCCGCTCATAGTCATCGCGTTAAAAGCCGACATCTCCAAAACCCTTATGATCTTCTTGATTTATGTGCAAAGCAGCAAAGAAGGCTGCTAGACTTTTTTGTTCGTCCCAAGTTGCGTCCCAACATCACGAACTCCTTTCTAAATGTTGCTGCGTTTTTTCTTTTAAGTTTTAATCCCTTTAGTGGCTTGTTAGCTAAATCACTTGGGCAAACGTTGATGCCTAGCCCAATGATGCCACTTTGAATTTATTTTAATACAACCATAGCCTGTATCTCGAGTTAAATGCTTGGTTGGTCCTTGTGGTTTGCAAAAATTTCATACTTAGTTCTAGTGGTTTACTAATTACACGCGTGGTCCCAAAAGTTGTCAAAAATGAACTCGGTTGGTCCCCTGACCTAACCTTTATTAAATTTCTCAGTTAACTATGTGTGAAATGACTATATTACCCTTAGAACAACTAAAAAAAGAATAATTATTAATAAATTCAAGTGGGTCTCATTTCCTACCCCTACCCCTCCCCCACCTTATTCTTCTTTAATCTTTCATCGCCAACATCAATCGTCCCTGTTTTATGAAATAAAACTCATCCATGTTTTGGCAAAATAAAACTCATCCCTGTTTCATTCATCGTCCCTGTTTTTTTTATAAAATAAAACTCATCCCTGTTTTGGCAACGTCATCCAGAAACTCATGAGAAGAAAATTGACAACAAAGATCGTGATTGTTGTTTCAGACTTCATCGCCAACATCAATCAATCAAAAGGATCGACAATTTTAAAGCCCAGAACCTTTTTTAAAAACCCAATCGGAAAAATAGTTTTTTTCCAACGAAACTCCAACAGATTAGAAAAACGAAACAATGAAACTCCAAATCGAAAATTAACTATTAATTTCTAAATCCCTTTAACGTATGCAAAGAATCGAATATAAAAATCCTTGCTCAAAATCGAAATCACAGTTTTCATTATCCCTTGTTTAAACTCAAATCGTGTTTGTGAAAAACAAAATCAATTTTTGAAATCTTTTAGATTTTAGATAAAAAAGAAACAAACAAAGTTTTGAACAATTTCGAACAACAGTTTAAGAAAAGTGTGATTTCGGTGGTCGAGGTGGTTGTGGCGGGTTGACGACGGTTGTGGTGGGTTACCGGTGGTGGAGGTGAGACAAGTGGTGGTGGTGGTGGTGGAGGTTATGGTGGTCTAGGAAGATATCAGGAGGATTAAAGAAGAAGAAGGTGGGGGAGGAGGACATAGAACCCACTTGACTGTTAATTTTTTTGTGGGCTTTTTAATTGTTCAAGGGTAATATAGTCCTTGTACACCTAGTTAATTGAGAAATTTAACAGAGGTTACGTCAGGGGACCAACCGAGTTCATTTTTGACAACTTTTAGGATCACGCGTATAATTAGTAAACCACTAGGACCAAGTATGAAATTTTTGCAAACCACAGGGACCAACCAAGCATACTCCCTGCATCTCTATCAAATAATTCAAGGCTCCTGTACCTAGGAAAGAATGGAATCATTTAACAATTGAATTAGTTGTTTTATCACTATATTAATTACAATAACAAGTCACTGAGTCAATTAATTGATTAAAAGTTGCTTTATAGTTTTCTTTACTCGAGCCTTTCAACATCACTTCACAAATTTTCTAAACTTGATTTTTCAAATGGTTAGATTAATTATGTTTCATTCATATCATTTTGTTTGCTACAAATTATTCAACTTAAAATCATTTTCTCAATAACTTACTTAATAGCAAAATTGTTCAAAGTGGTACCTTTTGTAACAATAGTGATACATTTTTATTATAATTAAAATAAACTAGGGTGTACCTAAAATGTAACGATCACAATCCTCACATTTATCTTTTTTCGTCTCGAAAAAATTATTTGCAATGGAACCAATGGCTTTCAAGTTATTCAATTACTTATTTGCAAATCTAATCACACATTAACTTAGATTGTAGGTATATGGTCCACCTAAACCCAACCGTCAGCTTCCGAGTCCTTATTCACGATTCATTTAAGTTCAAGTAATTATAGTTATCTATGGGTCTCACACTCAAAAAACTACAACGCCACCTAATCCCAATTCAAGCTTATAAGGTTAAAAAATTTATCATCTACCGTCTTATATAAAAAACCTTTATGCTATTCCAATTAAACTTATGATGGATAATGGATGATGTTGCGAGCTTTACATGCTTTTGTATTCGATCTATTTAGCGGACATACCCCAACCGATTCACCATCCCAGTGGTTAATGCCATAAGTCTCATATTTTTTCTAACTCCACCTAGCGGGTATACCCCACCCTAGTCACCATCCCAGTGGTTAATACCATAGGCTTCGTTTTCTTTTCCCTTTTTTTTACATGTAGCTCAAATGAATAGATGGAATGTTTTTTTTTTCGGGCGCCACATTGTTTCACATTTGTTTTTACAAAAAGAAACAGGTGTGCCAAGTTAATCGGAAAAACTTATAAATTTTTTACTTATGACGTACCGCTTATACTATAAGAACCCTCCTAAAACCCTCCAACAACATCCCTAAACGTTCCTATTATACCCCGAATACTCGTTAACGGTCCCATATACCTTAATATTAAAAAAATCAAATAAAAACAAATAATAAGGTCTCTCGCGGGGCGCGACTCCCTTGGGTGTGCGAGTCCCGGCCGCGACAAGGTGACACCAGGTCTGACCCTGGACCGCCACGTGTCCTGTTACGCATCAAAGCTAGATAGGTGACCTGACCAAACTAGGACCTACCCTAGGTCTCTCGCGGGCCGCGAAGGAGAAGCAAGAGGGCGTCGCGGGGCACGAGCCGCCCTTCGAACAACCCTATAAAAGGGGCCTCAGGCCTCATTCTTAGACGTTCATTCTCTTTTCTCTCTCAAAACTTCTTAATAGGCAAAACTCTCGGGAATAATACCCCTAAAACGCGAAGCTCTACCTCGTTGTAAGTATTATAACCCCCGATCACGTATTTGTTACCCAACGCATGTCAAGGCTCTGCCTGACTCAGTTCGTTGGAGTTCTGTCTCGTGTTGTACGGCTAATGTGATTTGGGTTATCGTACTAACACGTGTGCATTGTTTAATTTTTAATAGATAAGAACCAGGAGAAAGACTAGGAAGTTATAGTATTATCTAAGTTAGCAATGTGAGTACATTCTCTTTTTGTAAATATTTTTGTGAGTTAAACTATTTTATCAAAAACCTCAAATGTTTTAAATTATACCTAACAGTGATTGAGTCTATGTATTCTACAATTACTGCCGGTATGTTGGGGTATTGTATACATTACTTCAAATTCGTTACTATTGGACAAAGAGTTAGCCAATAAGTAACATGACCACAAGTCAGGTGTTGACAATACTGAATGAGTAACTGTGTAGATATAAACATTGTAATCGCTCTCAATACTGCAAAGTTATAAAACTGTTTTATTAAACTGGGATACACTTGCCAGTATTTCTTGCTGATAAAAGCTTTTTTCAGGTAACTTAATGTGAGGCTAATAGAAGCCAGCTGGAGAGCACTGAAGGCTTAAAGTTGTGGCTATAAAAGTTACCTAAATAAAAAGGAGATTTTATTTTCAAAAATTAGGGTTTATTCCTATAAATGTATTGTAATGGAAACTTGGGTTTTATCCTATTTATTAAAATGGAAAAAGTTTGGTGTTTTCAACTCTGATAATATTTTCTAACTACGGTCCGTATGTCTCATTTCCGCTACCAAATTCACAAACATCGATACCACTGATCTAGTCTCGCGGCCGCCCGCTCCCGGGGCAGGGGTCGGGGGCTGCGACTGAAGGTGGTATCAGAGCTACAGCCACTGGTTTAAGCCAAAGAAGTGTTCTGCTGACACCTAAATTTTAAACAAACTGTGTTAGAAAATAACTTATGTGATTCTGTGTAAATATGTATATTATTGTTTGTGTTATTTGACAATTTGTTAGTTTACATTATGAGTGAGCAAGGTACATCTGACGCTTATCGTCAATTAGCTAGTTCCCCAAAAGATGAAGGAACCTCATCTCAGCCAAATCCCTTAGGAGATTCAGCTGATACTGGGGAAGGAATATTTATCTTTAAGGCATAGTCTGAGGAGTCATTCCCTCCTAAGAAGATAGGATGGTTCAGTAGAGGAGCGTCTGAGAGGAGAAAAAGGATGAAGAAATTACAACAACAGGGAGCTTTAGCAAAAGCCAATAGGGAAGTGAATGCACAAACCCAGGAAGCAATTAATAGACCATTGTGGGAAGAGAAACTTGACAGGCAGTTAGCAGACTTTCATATGTTAGCCACTACAGTAGTAGACTCTAATCCGAACCAAATAGCTGAACCACCACTGTTACCTTTATTTCCAGACCAACAAATGTTAGAACCCAACGAAGAGGACCAATTCCTAATCCCAGCATTCGACCCCTATGAGATCCCCAGAATTCCGGCACCCAATCTTATAACACAGTATACCGACCTGAACCCTTTAGACCCATTCTGGAACAGTGATTGGTATATGCAGAGTGTAATAAGAAACCCATACCCTTACGGACACCCCATACCTCAATACCCTGATTCAGTACCAGCATCATTACCGCCCTTGAGTGAAGAAAATATGCAGGAACTTCGCCAATGGGACGATGAATTAGTTGAAGAAGGAGATAGAATTCGTCAGTTAGGAGAGAAGCTCGTGTGGAAGCATGTCGAGCGTGAGATACAGTATTGGATAAATGATACCTAGAATAATATCTAGATATGTGTGTAATTTTCTATTTTGATATATATATATATATATATATATATAACCAACTTAAACAGCTAGACTAAAATAGATATCGATGCATAACTACTAGTGTGCTTAATTTTCAGTTGTAACATGTAATCGATGCATATATATATATATATAGGGTAGGGATCCTAAGAGAAGTCCACCATATTTGAGAAACTTGAGAAGCAATCTGGACCACACATTTTCCCTAAGCAAAAACATGCAAAAAAAAGGTGAAAAAAATGCAAATTTTTTTTTTTTTTTTTTGGAAAAATCGCAGCTTTTTCTTTAAGGATTAAATTTTTTATTTAAAAAAAAAAAAATTTTTTTTTTGGATTTATACACATGTGTATATTGTCAATTATACATATATGTATATACATGTTTAAAATTGAAAAAATATGTGTTATAAATCCTAAACCTTATACCAAAAACACTAAAGCTAAACCTTAATGCTAAACCTTAATGCTAAACCCTAAACCCTAAAGCTAAACCCTAATGCTAAACCCTAATTCTAAACCCTAAAGGTAAACCCTAATGCTAAACCCTAAAGCTAAACCCTTAATGCTAAACCCTAATGCAAACCCTAAAGATAAAGCTAAACCCAAAAGTTAAAGTTAAACCCTAATGCTAAACCCTAATGCTAAACACTAAATACTAATGCTAAACCCTAATGCTAAACCCTAAAGCTAAACCCTAAACCATAAAGCTAAACCCTAAACCCTAATGCTAAACCCTAAATAACACTTATTTTTCAATTTTAAACATGTATATACATATATGTATAATTGACAATATACTAATGCTAAACCCTAAAGCTAAAACTAAACCCTAAAGCTAAGCCCTTAATGCTAAAGCCTAATGCAAACCCTAAAGATAAAGTTAAATCCAAAAGTTAAAGCTAAACCCTAATGCTAAACCCAAAAGCTAAACCCTAAATACTAATGCCAAACCCTAAACCATAAAGCCAAACCCTAAACCCTAATGCTAAACCCTAAATACTAATGCTAAACCCTAAATAACACTTATTTTTCAATTTTAAACATGTATATACATATATGTATAATTGACAATATACATATATGTATAGTTAAAAGATTAACAATATACACATGTGTGTAAATCCCAGAATTTTTTTTTTTTTTTTAAAATACAAAATTTAATCTTTAAAGAAAAAGCTGCGATTTTTCCAAAAAAAAAAAAATTGCATTTTTTTCACCTTTTTTGCATTTTTTTGCTTAGGGAAAATGTGTGGTCCATAATGCTTCTCAAGTTTCTCAAATAGCCTACTACTTCTCACATGATCCTTATCCTATATATATATATATAAAAGAGTACAGTCGCAATGTCCGATGTTTTTTATCAATCTGCTTGCATGATTGTATGTATTAAATTTTATTATGTGATATTAATACCTGATAAATGTTTATAGTTAGGATGTCGAACGAAGTAAATCAGTAAAACCAAAATAATGATAATAACGGGAACCAAGTGAATAATAGTGCCATCGAACACATAGTCGCACAAGGAATTATAGATGATATGCCCTATATTATCAAGACTGTTAAAAAAAGCAGAAAATAATAAATCTGCAATCGGAAGTAAACGTCAACCCACTGAACCTAGCCACAGCGTGAATGAAAATCACGGACCAATTATCCAAGCTCCAATTCCAAAAAGAAGAAGAACCATCTCTTTTGGTTGTTCTTATAAAGAATTCTTGGCCTGCAAACCAATAGAATTGTCATGCAATGAATGAGCCATTTCAGCCTTACGCTGGATAGAAAAGACAGAAGCAGTCATAAAAATAAGTAAATGTGCAGATCAAGATAAAATTATGTTTGCTTCTAATCTTTGTAAAAATGCAGCCTTAGAATGGTGGAATACTATTCTCCAGCCTAAAGGAAGTGACAGAGTTTATAATATGGAATGGAGTAACTTTAAGGAGACAGTCGAAAGAAAATTCTGTCTTCCTCATGAAAAAGAACAGATTGCCAATAAGTTTTTAAATCTTAAAATAACTGGAATATACTGCAAAGGTTACACTACCATATTATTCGAATATGCTAGGATAGTACCAACTTTAGCCTCACCTGAGCCAGTATTAATCTCCCGTTACATTTGGGGATTAATTAGTGAAATCAGACATGTAGTCAAGGCAACTAGGACACAAACCATAGAAGACGCAGTAGAGCTGGCCAACACCCTGACTGATGAACTGGTACGTACACAAGAGGAAAACCAAAGAAAGAACCTAGCTCAAAGGCTTACCCAAGAATTTCGCTACGGTAATTCCAACCATTGGAAAGGTACAGGTTCTTCCTCTGCACCCTACTACAAGTATTGCAAAAAAAAAGCACTCAGGAAAGTGCTCGATATACTGCAACTTTTGCAAAATGTCTGGACATAAGGAAGAAGACTGTAGGAGGAAACCTAGCAAAAGGCTATGATTCAATTGTGGAGAAGTTGGGCATATTAAACCGAACTGTCCGAAACTAGCTCGACCGACAACCAACAAAGCTAAGGCAACTAAAGGACCCAAGAAGAATGCCAGAGCGTTTGGTCTAACAGCCGAAGAAGCCAAGATGATTCCGGATGTGATTGCCGATACGTTTTTAGTTAATGATATATTTGCCAAAGTATTATTTGACTCTGGTGCAAACCAAAGTTTTATCAATACTTCTTTCTATAAACTTCTCGACCAACCATTAACTAAACTTCAGCAAGACTGTCTGGTAGAGACAGCAAATGGGGATTCTATTAAGATAAGTGAAATCTTGCAGGGAGCAAGAATAGAAATTCTAAACCATCATTTTTCTACTAACCTTTACCCAATGAATCTGGCTGGATTTGATATTGTTTTATGAATGGATTGGATGGTAGCCAATCATGCCAGCATTTTATTTGATCAAAAGTTAGTACAAGTAAGTACACCAAAGGGTGAAAAGATCACAATTAAGGGAGACAAGCCAACCAGGTCAACAAAATTCATCTCTATGATGAAAGCTGCAAGCTATGCAAGGAAAGGAACAATAGTGTATATGATTTCGATAATCATTAACACTAAAGGAAAAGAATTAAAAGATATTCCTGTAGTATCTAAATTCTCAGATGTCTTTCCAGAAGAGTTACCTGGATTACCGCCAGATCGAGAGGTTGAATTTAGAATTCACCTAATACTAGGAACGACATCAATTGCCAAAGCACCATATCGATTAGCACCGACGGAAATGCAGGAACTGAAGAAACAGTTGGCCGAACTACTTGACAAAGGTTTTATACAACCTAGTTCATCCCCGTGGGGAGCACTAGTACTGTTTGTCAAGAAGAAAGACTGATCAATACGTTTGTGCATTTATTACCGTGAATTGAACAAGGTTACGGTTAAGATCGACTTATACTCAGGATATCATCAATTGAAAGTACAGGAAGAGGACATTCCTAAAACTGCTTTCAGAACAACATACGATCATTATGAATTTACAGATTAAATCTGCAGATAGATTTAAATAAGCAAATTAGAGAGGTACAGGAAACAGCAATCAAGGATGATGCTGAATGTTTAAAAGGAATGATTAAGGAATTAGAACAAGGAACAAATGGAATTTGAAGATTCCATAAGAAAAGGATGTGGATACCTAAACAAGGAAACCTACGCCACAAAATTCTAGAAGAAGCGCATAAGTTTAATTATACGATACATCCAGGTAATGATAAGATGTATCAAACTTAAGAAATAATTTCTGTTGGATAGGAATGAAAAAGGATATAGCAAACTATGTTGCTAAGTGTTTAACCTGTTCACAGGTTAAAGCTGAACATTAGAAACCCTCAGGATTATTACAGTAATTAGAAATGCCAATATGGAAATGGAAATTGATAACAATGGACTTTGTTACCAAATTACCCAAGACACGAAAATGTAATGATACAATCTGGGTGATTGTTGACAGATTAACCAAATCTGCTCATTTCTTACCGATGAAGGAAACTTTCAGTATGGAACAGTTAGCTAAGTTATATGTAAATGAAATACTTTTATTACATGGAATTCCTTTATCTATTGTATCTGGTAGAGATAGTTGTTTTACTTCTCATTTTTGGACAAGTTTCCAAAAAGCAACGGGACCAGGTTGAATCTAAGCACAGCTTATCATCCTCAAACAGACGGACAAAGCGAAATGACAATACAAATGATGGAAGATATGCTTAGAGTCTGTGTAATTGATTTCGGAGGAAATTGGGACGATCATTTACCATTAATAGAATTTTCCTACAATAACAGCTATCATACCAGTATCAATGCGGCACCATTTGAAGCACTTTATGGACCAAAGTGCCAAACTCCAGTCTGTTGGGCAGAAATTGGAGAAAAGCAACTATCTAGACCAGATATAGTGCAAGAAATAACCGACAAGATTATTCAAGTCAATGAAAGACTAAAAGCAGCACGAGATCATCAAAAGAGTTATGCAGATAACAGACGAAAACCATTGGAATTTCAAGTTGGGGATAAGGTATTATTAAAAGTTTCTCCATGGAAAGGAGTAATCAGATTCGTTAAAAGAGGAAAGCTAAGCCTTAGGTATGTTGGACCTTTTGAGATTATCAAAAGGATAGGACCATTAACTTATCAGCTACAACTGTAAGAGGAAATGGCAGGAATACATGATGTGTTTCATGTATGTAATCTCAAGAAGTGCTGAACAGAGGAATCATTAGTGATACCTCTTAAGGATATAGAGGTAAATGAGAAACTTAAGTTTGTAGAGAAACTTGTTCAGATTGAAGATAGAAAGATCAAGAATCTCAAAGACAAGAGACTAGTTCTAGTCAAAGTGAGATGGGATTCCAAGAGAGGACCAGAATACACTTGGGAGCTCGAGTCAGAGATGCAAAGGAAATATCCACACCTGTTCCAGTACACCTCGAGGACAAGATTTAAAACAAGGTGGGGAGGATATAACAACCCTCCTAAAACCCTCATACAACATCCCTAAGCATTCCTATTATACCTCGAATACTCGTTAACGGTCCTAAATACCTTAATATTAAAAAAATCAAATAAAAACAAATAATAAGGTCTCTCGCGGGGCGCGACCCCCTTGGGTGTGCGAGTCGCGGGCCGTGACAAGGTAACACCAGGCCGGACCCTGGTTCGCCATGTGTCCTGTTACGCGTCAAAGCTAGATAGGTGACTCGACCAAGCTAGGACCTACCCTAGGTCTCTCGTTGGCCGCGAAGGAGAAGCAAGGGGGCGCCACGGGGCGCGAGCCGCCCTTTGATCAGCCCTATAAAAGTGGCCTCAGGCCTCATTCTTCGACGTTCATTCTCTTTTCTCTCTTAAAACTTCTTAATAGGCAAAACTCTTGGGAATAATACCCCTAAAAAGTGAAGCTCTACCTCGTTGTAAGTATTATAACTCCCGATCACATATTTGTTACCCTACCCGATTGATCTAGGGCCCCGTAACGCATGTCAAGGCTCTGCCTGACTCAGTTCGTTGGAGTTCTGTCTCGTGTTGATCGGCTAATGTGATTTGGGTTATCTTACTAACACATGTGCATTGTTTATTTTTAATAGATAATAACCAGGAGAAAAAACAGGAAGCTATAGTTTTATCTAAGTCAGCAATGTGAGTACATTCTCTTTTTGTAAATCTTTTTATGAGTCAAACTGTTTTACCAAAACCTCAAATGTTTTAAAATTATACTTAACAGTGATTGAGTCTATGTATTCTACAATTACTGCCGGTATGTTGGGGTTTTGTATACATTACTTTAAATCCGTTACTATTGGACAAAGAGTTAGCCAATGAGTAACATGACCTCAAGTCAGGTGTTGACAATGCTGAATGAGTAACTGTGTAGATATAAACATTGTAATCGCTCTCAATACTGTAAAGTTATAAAACTGTTTTGATTAAACTGAGATGCACTTGCCAGTATTTCTTGCTGATAAAACATTTTTAAAACGTGTTTTAGGTAACTTAATGTGAGGCTAATAGAAGTCAGCTGGAGAGCACTGAAGGCATAAAGTTGTGGCTATAAAAGTTACCTAAATAAAAAGGAAATTTTATTTTCAATAATTAGGGTTTATCCTTATAAATGTATTGTAATGGAAACTTGGGTTTTATCTCATTTATTAAAATGGAAAAAGTTTGGTGTTTCCAACTCTGATAATATTTCTTAACTACGGTCCTGATGTCTCATTTCCGCTGCCAAATTAACAAACACCGATACCACTGGTCTGGTCTCGCGGCCGCCCGCTCTCGGGGCAAGGGTCAGGGGCTGCGACATATGCTATCCATAGTTTCAGTTTTGCCATAGCTCCTAAGATGAGAACCCACAGGACTCCTAATCTAAGGTATTTTTTTTATCATTCCTAAGGAACTCTTCAATTGGCTGGGCCTACCCACATAACCTAAATTAGACGCGTGACCGACCGTTTCATTATTTTTTTTTATTTTTTTTTGGATTTTGGATTTTTTTATGACTCGAAACTGTAATTACTCGACACTAACTAGACGCTAGTCTCCCTCCCCACACTTATTTCCTTCATTGTCCTCAATGGAGCGAAAAACTAATGGCACACTAAAAACATAAAACAAACTACATAGATAAATGGAACAGACTCCCCTGATTTGACGCAGTTGAATCCTATGAGCCTTGTTCCACAGCAACCGTATAGCATTTCATTCGCGGCTGCATTCAACATGGGATACTTTTCTTGAAATCGTTCGAAGCACTTTCGTCCAAATGGAGATTGAGTATGGACAAAAACGATCGAAACCTGCAACATAAAACTCAAAAGCTCCCAAACAGGTTAAACGATTAGTAAACAAAGAGAAACAAGAGAAAAACAAGCTTGACGAGCAACCAAACCTCCTCAGACTTCCCCACACTTTTCCGGTTCATACACAAAAACAAAAACAAAAATGAAATAAAAACCAAAACTTGGGTTGCCTCCCAAGAAGCGCTAAGTTTTAGATCTTCAGCTAGATCATACCTATCAAATCATAGTGGGCATGTAGGGTGTTTGCAATCTCTCATTTTCATCAACTTATTCATCCACAACTTCGAAACACTATCCAACTTGTTCAACAACCAGCTATTCAGCTCACACTTTTCTTCTCCATCTAACTTCTGTAATTTCTTTCCTTTCTTTCTCCTACTCCTCCTTGATTTCTTCGTCTTTTTGTTAACCTCTACCAACCTGTCAATCATAAAACATTCTTTCTCTTCCACAAGACTCTTCTTTTTAGAAAGTCCACACTTGTTAGCAACAGGTTTGGTTGAGTTTGAAAATACTTTTAAAAGCGATTTTTGATCCCCAAACCTAAACCTGACCGTTCCCTCAATACAATGAATAACAGCATGAGCAGTAGCTAGAAACGGTCTGCCCAATATAACAGTTGGTTGGTTATTTTTAACACAATCAAGTATCAGGAGATCGACAGGATAATAAAAGTCCCCAACTTTCATAATCACATCCTTTACAATCCCCCGAGGACATGCAGGAGTTTGATCAGCCAACACTACTATGGTTTCAACGTTTTGCAATGGCCGTACTGAAATAATAGGTGCTCCTGGATCTTGGAGTCATCGCGTTCAAAGCCGACATCTCCAAAACCCTTATGATCTTCTTGATTTACGTGCAAAGCAACAAAGAAGGCTGCTACACTTTTTTGTTCGTCCAAAGTTGCGTCCCAATATCACGAACTCCTTTCTAAATGTTGCTGCGTTTTTTTCTTTTAATCCCTTTAGTGGCTTGTTAGCTAAACCACTTGGGCCAACGTTGATGCCAAGCCCAATGATGCCACTTTGAATTTATTTTAATCCATAGCCTCTATCTCTATCAAATAAATCAAGGCTCTTGTAGTTGTACCTAGAAAAGAATGGAACCATTTAACAATTGAATTAGTTGTTTTATCACTATATTAATTACAGTAACAATTCACTAATTCAATTAATTGATTCAAAGTTGTTTTATTGTTTTCTTTACTCGTCTCTTTCAACATCACTTCACAAATTTTCTAAACTTGATTTTTCAAGTGGTTAGATTAATTATGTTACATTCATTTCATTTTGTTTGCTACAAATTATTCAACTTAAAATCATTTTCTCAATAACCTACTTAATAGCAAAACTGATCAAAGTGGAAGTGATACATTTTTATTATAATTAAAATAAACTAGAGTGTACCTAAAATGTAATGATTAGTGTGAAGTATGTGACCTTACTAGGAAGCAATCATGTTAGGAATTATGTTGTAATGACTTAAAAAGTAAGGGTCATTGATCTATATTTAACGGGTGGCTTATAACAATGAAATATATATAAAGATGTATAGTATTTTAACATGGGTTCACCAACTCTTGGCCCACACCAAATGTAACATATAGACCGTGCTAGACAAGTCGCATAACCAACTTTTGGCTAATGATTAAGGCCTAGCATATAAACCATGCTGGCTTATAATGATATTAGTGATAAACGAGAATTGATATAGGTTGTTAGGCACCATGAGTCTACTAATACGCTTCACCTCCCAAGGTTATCTAGAACTCCCACAAGATTAAGACCAAAACAATCACAAGCTCATTATGAAAGAAGAAGAGTAGAAAGAATTCTTAAAGACACAAAACACCTTTTTACCAAAATTTAAATATTTATTTCATATCAAGCTTCATCTTCAACCTAAGCAACACAAAGAGTTTAGCCAATAATGGCCATAACTTGTCCACAAGCAATGACCATAGAGTAGATCATGATAGATCAAGTATGATAAGATCAAAAATCTTGAAGAGGGATGTTGATTACAAGTTTTCTCTCTCTCTCTCTCTCTCTCTCTCTCTCTCTCTCTCAAACTAAGTTATTAAAAGTGTTTTCTTGGAATGATCCAAAACTCCTTTGTGGTATCTCAAGATCAAAGAGTTTGCATGTGAAACGTGAATAGGAATGGGTGAAATGGGCAGCCACGAGCCTATATTTATAGGCTGGATGTGACCAGCTGAGCACGGGTGTGCCTAAGGGGGTACGACCGTGCTTGGTGCTAATTCCTGACGTTGCTTGTCCTTCTTATCATTTCCTGGTGCAATCTGTTGCAATTCTGTTATAAGCACGACCATTCTTAGACAGGTCTCTCGACAAGGCTTGAACAAGTGGCTTGATAAAGCTTGAACATGTGGCATTCTGGTCGGTTCTCGAAGCATCCAACATTTGTCTCTTCTTAAGCACGGGTGTGCCTAAGCAGGCATAGGCGTGCTTGCCTTCTGGTGGACTTCTATTGACCATTTCTTGGTTGACTTGTTGACTTTGTGTTTCTTGGTATTGTGCACGGCCGTGCCCATTGCTTGGCACGGCTGTGCCTATCTGGCAACTTGCTAATTTCCTTAGAATCTTGGGTTTTTACTTCATTTATGCTCATTTTTTTACTTCTTTTCATCCTGAGACCTCGAAAACCTGTATTTGTCAAATAGGAACGATTTATGTAGTATTTGAAATTAAAAAGTCATCAAAGTACATAGGTTTAGGGAGTAATTATGCACTAAAAATATGTATAATTAACGGCATATCACTAAACAATTGGTGCAACTCTTTCTCGGTAGCTTCAAAAGCTAAATCTCTCACAATTAACTTTGTTGAACTTTGATCCTCTCCCACCTTCTCTTTTACTCTTTCATTGTTCTTAACATGGCATAATTCTAATATAAGAGCATGTCTATCCAAAACTGATCCCTGAAATTAAAAATTAATACAAGTTAAAATCACATCCAAAATTATGCTTTTATCTAATTTATACAACATTGATATTTTAGTTACCTATTTTTTCACACATAAAACTAACATTGCTTTTTTTAAGTATAACAAGCTATTGAGACTTACACCTGTGAATTCAAGTCTAAATGATTGAAGTAATGCATGTATGAGGAACTGTAATCCAAACCTACACATATAAATGGATAAGTAGACATTGAAGAAAAACACATGTCTTGTGGATGGATGTACATGACAAATTCAAGACCTAATATTACTTACCCAGTTGAATTAATATCCAAGTTTATGCAAAGGCTTAAAAAATGCACTTTGAAACAGGTCAAAACGGAAAATAAACCAATAATATAGAATCTATTTAAAGAACAGATTTTTAATTTTACCTGCTCGTAGAAAATATATTTCATTTTGAATATATAAGGTCAAACAAATTACACCAAGATAGCCGGTAAGCGGGCAACAAGCTGCGCCGCTAATGATAGACCTGCTCGTTGAGGTCAAATTTTCAGATTCGCATTATAGAATTTGCGTTCTTAATGATAGAACTTGCATATAGCATAAAGTGATAAAGGAATCATGTACTAAATAACATGGGTTTTGTTGAAAAAATTACTTTGAGAGTTTCCGATCTTCATGAAAATCGAACATGCATGTGTGTTCGAGCCTATCGGAGTTTCTTCGAAATCTTGCCTGAACCCTAGCTGCCATCGCCGGAGGCGATGGTATCGGAACTCCACCATCGTCTTCATTTCTTGATTTGTTACAGCGGTGCCCTATAGGACGTCGTCGCAACCCTTCCACCACCAGTCAACACCACCATAGAGTAGATTCCGCGAACTAGAACTAAAGAAACTGATGGAACCAACACACATTCGAGCATCACCAGAAAAGGTGGAGTGTAGAGAGAGAAAAAGATAGGATTTTGATTTTAGAGAGAACAAATGAGGTCGACCAAGATGATACAGAAAGACAACGCATGTCTACAAAGTGTCCTAAAATAAACAAGTGCCCAACACGGAAAAAAAAGGAGAGTTTGAAAACTTGAACTCATGCCAAAGCAATAAACAAGAGGACAACAAGCCACTTAACCAAAACCCATAACACATCGTATTTCCAACAACTCTATATAAACAATAAAATAAGAGAAAAGGGAAAAAAGAGCGAATAGAAGACTAAGAGCACTCACATTCAATCCATCAAATAATGAGAGGAGAGGTTTTTATATTATAAAGGGTATAAAAAGTGGTTGTGAGTGGAGGAGAGAGAAAATGTTACTGTTCATCTGTATATTTGGGGGGGACACTGTTCATCCAGTATAATTTTTTTAATATATATTGAAAGTGGTTGTGAGTGAAGGAGAGAGAAAAATGTAATGATAATATTATTTAATTGAAAGGAGAGAGAAAAAATATTTGTTTTTAGTGAAAATATATTGATATAGGAGTTGTTTTTTAGTGGGATGTATGTATAACACGTGACTGAAAACACTATTCTCAACTATGTGATATTAATAGATTTATATATATAATTAGAATATAATTATAATATAATATAATATAATATAATATAATATAATATAATATAATATAATATAATATAATATAATATAATATAATATAATATAATATAATATAATATAATATAATATAATATAATATAATATAATATAATATAATATAATATAATATAATATAATATAATATAATATAATTATAATTATAATTATAATTATAATTATAATTATAATTAAGAAAAAAACCTATGAGCAAGATTTAAGAACCTATAGTTAAGTATCATTTAAATATATTAAACTAGGTTATAGCCCCGTATAATACACGGAGTTGAAAAAATATATTTTATATACTAAATAATAAAACACTATATCTTTAAAAACCTTATTTATTGTACGGGTTGTTTAAATATAATTTTATATATTAAATAAAAAAAAGTTATATATATTAGAACCATATTGTACGGGTTGAATAAATGTAATTTTTTATACCAAATGAAAAAGTTATATCTTTAAAACCACGTGTATTAGACGGGTTGAATAAATGTAATATTATTTCCTAAATAATAAAATAATACATCTTTAAAAACCTCATTTATTACACGGTTTGAATAAATGTAATTTAATATACCAAATAATATAAAAATTACATATTTAAAAATATGCGCATTACACGGTTTGAATAAATGTAATTTTCTATACTAAATAATAAAAAATATATCCTTAAAAAACATAAATCTAATTTTATATATCAAATAATAAAAAGTTATATCTTAAAAAACCTCATGTATTACATGGGTCGAGTAAATGTAATTTTGTATAGTTAAAATAAAAATATTTAGTATATTAATACAAAGTTTGGTTTTCGTGATAAAAATAGATTATTCTGTTGTTGCAAAACTTGTTAACGAAGTCTCAATAAATTTAACCATTTATTTAAAACTCCGTAAATGTATAAATGATAAATAATATTAGTTAATTTTATTTTAAGTTTTGTAAAATATATTTGATACCAAACTAAACAAAACGTTCAAATATAATTAATTCAAATAAATAATATTATAAATGAGAAGGAGATTAAACTAAATAATAATTATCAATAAGATATTAAACTTAGGGGTGTGCAAAAAAACCGAATTAACCGAACCATAACCGAATTAACCAAAAAAATCGAACCAAATAAAAAACCGGTTGGTCAGTTAATGGTTTTCTGAAAACCGAAAGTAGTAGGTCGGTTATGGTTATCGTTTTTTCCATACCTACCATAACCGAACCGAACCGACATGTAATAAATCTTTGTAGGATTTAGTATTTTTCAACATATTGTTAATATTTGATGTTTTTGACTGAAGATTTTTAGTACCTATAGGTTTTTCATATCATTTTGTGGTTTTGGTTGAATGTTTATTTGAATATATGAAATGCATCATATCACATTATTTGAATATTCGATAATAATTGGTATTAATATTATAGATTATATGTATAATACTATGTAATATACTAATATACACAAATATGCAATAACAATTTATTCCATATTAAAAATATTAAGCTATTCTTAGCTAGGCTAAATACACGGTTAACCACCTATAATCTATCTGCTATAACCATCAAAACCGACCCATGCACACCTATTAAACTAATAATATTTAGTAGGAGGGTTATCTATAATATAAGATATTAAACTAAATAATATTTAGTAGGAGGATTATCTATAATTAATTAGAAGAAATTAAACTAAAATAATAATTATCTATAAGAGATGACCTAATATGATGACAAGTGTCTCTAAAGTGGTTTCTTTTATTATATAGTATAGATAGTATAAACTAAATGTATTGTAATATATTAGTTGTTGATAAAAATTGAATGGGAATTTTAAGTATCATTTAAATATATTAAATAGTATAAACGAAATGTGTTGTAATATATTAGTTGTTGATAAAAAAAAAATTGAATGGAAATAGATAACATATAACGATATGGTTTTTCAGTTTAGTTTTAACTAGTGGTTACAACCGCGCTTCGTGACGCGATTTTTTTTTAAAAACTTAAATGAAAATCTAGACGCAACGGTAAAAATAACATTAATGACGAGAATTTGGTCGGTATTAGTACTATGATATTCATACGTTACCGACACTCCGTGTAGTTACCGAAAAAAACCCAAAAAATAAAGTCGCTCGAAAGGATTTTGATACGTGTTTTAAGTTGAATGAATACGACAAAAACGAATTCACTAACGCATTGTGCCGGGGTGTAGATCTGGTGGAAAGTGCCTAAGAGTCGGCTTTGACAACTTATATTAGCATTTAAAAAAATTAACGTTCAAACGATGGTAACAATATGCAAACCATGCAGGTAAGTAAACACGTCAAAAGTTAGCTTCAGTTATAATAAGTTAAATAAAAAAAGAATTAAACATATATAAATGATAAAATATTAGTTAAAAAAAGAGGAAAATTATATTATTAAACTTCAGCTCCTGTATGTTAACTCTATTAAAGTTAAGGGATATATACATATATTAGTGAAAGGAAATAATTATTAAAGTTCAGGAGTCGTATGATATATCTGTTAAAGTTCAGGGGTAGAAACGTTAATTGATAAAAGAAAAAAACTTGATTAAGTATAGGGGTGCAAGTGTAAATATCTAAAGTGTAGGTATGCAAATGTATAAATTAAACTAAAAAAAAGTTATCGTAGTACCGATTTAAAAGACGCTATTTGACAGACGCTACACTAACCAAAAGTTACTTTTCAATAATATTTATTACCAGTCTAAGATCCCGCGAATTTCATGGGTGGACTAACACACAAATATATTGTAACACCCCTAATTTCGTATGTGACGTACTTTAATGCTTCATCGCATAACTTTGACAAAAAGAAATGGTAAATATGAAATTTTACCATTATTAAGATTTATAACATTTAACAAATCAAAACCTCATATATGCATTAAGTTTACCAAGTTAGTAAGTAGAAATGAGATAAAGTGATATGTTCTAAAAGATGAGGGGGTTTAGTGAAAGTTTTGTAATTAAAAACCCTTAACAAAAAAATGCCCAGTACTTGTGTGGGGGGTGGGTACGATCGAGAGAGAGAGCCAGGAGGAGGTTTTTCCTTCAAAACCCTAGTTCTTCAAGTTTCTACAAAATCAAAAGAGTAAAGGGCCGAAATTTCAATGCATGAGCTAGGAATCATGATCCCCTAAGTGTTATAAGTATCAAGTAAGTCGAATTTCATGTTTTAATGTTAGTTGATGAAGTGTGATATGTGTAATCAGTGATTCTTATGTGAAATTAGATATGAAAACGAGATGTATTAGCATATGGGAGTTGCAATCATGCTTGAAATTGTACACAATGATGATTTGAAGTATAAACCTATATGTATGTCATAGGATGATTAGAAACCTTGAAACCCAATATGTTAACTAGTATGGTATGTGTGATTGAAACAATGTGTTTGAAGAAATGTTGATAAATAATTGATGCTACAACCATATGTTATTAGTTAGTATGGAAAAATGGGGAATTAGGGATGTTTTTGTTAATCCATTGTTAAATTATGGAAAAATGTGCTTAAGATAATTGTACTTTATGCTTATTTGTTAGTATGCACGCCAGGTGTTTGAAGAAATGCCATAGAATAATTTAATTGTGTTATGATATGGAATTTTGATAAAATAATGTTATTGAATGAAAATGAATGTATGCTTAGTCATATAACGCCATGATCAATGAATAAAATGCATAAGTAATATAAAGCATACAAAAGCTAAAGTGTAAAGTTATGACATAAAGGCACGAAGAAAGAAGAAGGCGCAAGTCACTCGAAATCACAAGCATCTCAAGATCGCGGTAAGTTCATATGAACTTAATTCTCATTTTATGTAGTTCTACGGATGTTAATTTAGTTATTTAAACCTTAGTGTTGAGATGCATATTTGCTTATAGCGGAAATTGTGATATGTTGTATGTTTGAATACGGATAAGTAATCTAATAATATTGGATGTGTAATGACCACTCAAAAGGGTCATAAGTCGTGGGAAAGGTAGAATGGAAATGGCTAGAAAATGACTTGTGGATAACAGGTCAAAATAATGAAAGCATGTTAAATGAAGGGTATGTATTAAACCATTTCGGTTGGTTCGAGTAGACTAGATGTTGAACATTTCTAAAAGAAAAGTTGAAGGGCATAAAGAAATTTATGCTAGGAGGAAAAGAATGAAATGTAGTATGGTCGTTGACAAAAGGAATTGAATTTGTTAACGGGTCGAATAATGGTAGTTGGGTAAAAGATTCGTTATTGCATATACATGTAGAACTAATAAATGTTTTGTTGTTATGGATGATAGGTAAATCCCATGCATGATTGCGGCGCACTCGGATCGAACACACAATGTCGACTTTTATACGCTTCCGGTTCAAGTTGTCTAATATGAATGGGTCTAAAATTTCATTTTGTGATATGATCTCAAACTTGTGTCTAGTATGTTAGTAAGTAGTTTGGATTTCTAAACCTTATGTGTAGTTTGTACAAAATGTTTATGGTGAACCTTATATGGTCATAACTTTTGTTATCTTGAAAAGTGTCGTAGGACTTAATTAAAATGATGTTGTTAAAAGCAGGGGAAAAGTTCTTAATACAAACAGGTCATGTCAAAATTTTGTAAAATTGTATGAATTTTATGTTATTAGTCGAATGTGAAAAGTTGGGCGTTTCAAGTTGGTATCAGAGCCAAGGTTTGAGAGATTCAAGTATTAGAGTAAAATGCTTGAACTCAAACCGAGAGCTCGTATGAAGGTGTGTTCGTTCCGCAGCGCTATGCAAGTAAGTGAATTATTAATTTGATTATGCTTATAGTTAGAAGTATGAAGGGATTTATAGGTTATGTGCTTTTAAACCGAATTTTATGGCAAACGAAAATGCTAAACGTGTCCGCAATTAAATTACGGACACATAGGAAAAAGAATCGAGTAAAACGGACTAGTAGAACAAAAGATATGAAGTTTTAAAGATTTAATGTTGGAAAATTTTGGAGCTGGGTATCTGCAGCAACCCAGAACGAACAGTCTGTGAAAAAGTAGGCATCGCGTCGCGCGACACCCAACTTGGATCGATGTCGCGTTACGCGACAGCGGTCGCGGGCCGCGACAGATAGCTCTTAAGCTATCGCGGGCCGCGACGACCCCTAATGCTGGCAAATTTTTTTTATTTTGTTTGTTTTGAATACGGGACTTGTTTTAAACGGTTATTAAAGCCTCGTAAATCAACGTTTAAAGGAAATTATGATATTAAGACATATGAGGGAAGGTATATATGAATATGAAAGGATGAAAAGGTAAATCGTTACGATCAAAGATCTTGATCTACTGTAACACCTCGAAAATTCACGTCCTATAATGTGTCGATACGTGTCATAGGTTTGAACGTGTGAAAGAATGTTCTAGAAGGACTAAAGTTGTCAAACAAGAAAAGTATGTGAATATAAGGGTTCAAAATGTCAACAAGAGATAAATATACTTTACAGTAACCCTACACGATGCTCATACCTTCAAATGAATAAATCATGGATCATACGAAGCTAAATATGAAAGAAAGTGAGAGATTACAAACTACAGGGGTTAAATGTGTCAACATGTTTAAAGTATACCTCTGAGTGACCTTTTAGCAAACCCGAAGCTTTGTAACGGTTAATTATGCTCACTAGAATGCACGATAAAAATTTCATAAAGTTTCGTTATCGTATGAGAAAGTTATGATCAAATTCGTATACAAGGGGTTAAAGCGTCAACGTTGAAAATTATGACTTTTCGGGTAACATGAAGTGACCAAGAACTTAACAAAGTGGGTATAAGTCATGAACCCCTTATAAGTCATGTTGAGGGGCTCAAATTGCAAGAAGTAAAGCTTGAATGACCTTTCGAAGGGCCAAGGGACAAGATGCAACAACTTGAAAATGTGAAATCTGATTACAAGGCTCAGGCGGGCCGCGTAAGCATTAACAGAAGCTTACGCGGGCCGCGTCCGATGCCCAGTATCAAAAAGTTTAGACAGCAGCCTATTTTCACGCTATAACCGACTTTAATTAGATATTTCACTCCATGGGCGACCCCTAAATAACTCCTAGGCCCTTAGGGACATCTGTGGATGATCCATGGCCATTGCTAGGCTTGTGTGTCAATGATCTATGAGATTTTAAGCAATATATAAAGGCCTCTTGTTGCAACCATTTGAACACACCTTCCTTCTACAATTCTGGAGCTTCCTGGAGCTTAAGAGCAGACCCAAGTCTTTCCAAATCGTGCATAGGACTTCAGTAAGTATGCTTAACCTTTCCTAGTTGAGTTTTTACTTAGTTTTAGCTTAAAAGTCAAACCGTCGTAATTAACGGTTGACTTAGCGATTAATCATTAATGGTCCAGTGATTAGTGGAATTGAAGGTAGTTATAAGTTGGTAATTATGTGGGCATTAAACCCTTAAAAGGGCACCCTCTGAGTCCCACTCTATCTAGACCATTTGTCGGGTCAAAGTTGATTAGAAAAAGTCAACAGAATGCTAATATTCTAATTAATGCATAATTAACAATGCAGAAGGCGTGTAACCTATTTTATCACTCATATAACTTGGTAATAAGTATAATAACTGGTCTAGGCTTGTCTGATCCGACAATTTTCAGTAGAGACCCGGTTCGGAACCGAAAGTCGCATAATTTGACTTTTGCTTTGACTTTCAGTTCTGACCTGTTTAAGCAAGTTTTAGAAATTCCTTAGAGCGTTAATTGGACTAGGTTACATGCTAGTATTACCCTCTGTGATTATACACCTTGGTTCAATAGTTATCCAATTAATATGCATGATTCCGTTAATTGCTCATATGTTGACCATTATGCCCCTTTTCACCATAAAATGTGATTTTTAAAAATGTAAAAGAGTAGAAACCTTAGTTACTGAATTATAAACTTGTACCCAAAATTTGACATCAGTTTGAGGTGTAGATTGAGAGTTATGCTCATTAGCGTAATTAGAAAGCTTTTTAGCGATTAAACGGCATAATTAGCATATAGCCTATTTAAACCCACTTTTTGATATCAAACTTTTTACCCACTGATGTAATATATTATTTTGGGATTTTTGAAGATTTTTAATTAATTTTAGGCTGAGCATAACTTAGAGTTATAAGCTTAAGTCGGCAATTGTCGGTTTTGCCCTTTTGGGCTATAAAATGAGTTTTACATATCATTTTGATCCCAAACCTTGTGCTACTGATTTTATATGACAAATACATTATTTTAAACCTGCTAGAATAATAAAAATATCAACTTTCTATATAGAACCCGGAAATGGCTTCTAATCGCCTTTTTAAGCGTTTTTAACGCATAGTATGTACTAAAACTATTTTAAACAAACAAGGGTTGATACCTACTGATATTTTAGGTAAATTATAATATTTTAACAGTAAGCAAAAGTTGTTTAACTCAGACTTCAGTTTTGAGCTTTTCGGCTTATGAGAAATTACCAAAATGCCCCTACGGTGCATAGTTTGGTTATAATTGATAAATTTCACATATATGCTATACCCTACTATTATAACTTATTAAATTAAGTATTTTTACTAATGATATCAGACCTGTAACTCATGTTAATACTTGAACTCTTTTATAATCTTATAAATGACCAAAATACCCCTTCGGGGCATAGTTTGAGTTTAAATTCGTTTCGGGCATAATAAAAGATATCTTACTGATGTCACAACATATTTGAGGCATATTAACTTAGAAAACCTGTATATGGCTCTTATGGTTACCCGTTACGCCTCTTGCGCGTTCGGTTCGGTTTATGTAACTAGTTTGCATAAACTAGCTGAAACGGGTCAAACCTTATCGTTTTTATCTCAAAATCCAGAATGTGTTTAGATTACCCATATAAGACAAGTCTTCAAACTTGTCGGGTCTAAATCACATTCTATTCCGGTCTTCGCTTAATCACGTGTTCGAACCGTATCATTCCTTAAAACTAATCGGTCTAAGCTTAAGCTTAACTAAGGACCGTTAGGATTCTAATAGGTTATAATAAACCTTTGTTCCAGAATAGGAGAACCGGTAAAAGCTACCCGCATTTGCTAATTGAGATTTATACTTGCAAAGGTAAATACTTTTAACTTATTTTCCCTTATACGGGCTTGGGGTACGGTATATAAAATACCGCTTGGTCGGGCATTCGACCTTAATCATTTGGTGGTTAAGTATTATTGAGACGAACCGTTTAAAATATGTTTTGTTTGCTTAACGCCTTTCGGGGGTTAATGACCATGTCCCGGATATCCCTGGCATCATTTTACGAAATGGCCACGACCTAAGCGCGGGGTGTAGGCGTACACTCGTCAGTGCATAAATAAATAATGTGGTGTGTCTATTGATCTTTAAGCCGGCACGAACCGGGCTACTGAACGCATAAGGAACATGTAATCCTTTTTACAAGTTTATATGTTTAAATAATTATCCCAAGTTATAAAAAGTTTGTGCCACGTGCATTCTAATCAATTTTATTAAACTTTTCAAAATGAGTCGGTTGAATGTATTTACCAGTGTAAACTGGTGTATTTTCCCAAAAAGGTTAAGTGCAGGTACTAAGCGAACTAGGCTGGCTTTCTCCTAGCGTCCACATTAAGTCTCGCAAGCTCGGACGTCAAAAACTGTTGAACAATTTTTCCTATTTATTTTTTATCCAACTGTGGATTATTTTCAACTGTTTGTGATACTTGATATTACAATTATATTCGGTTGAAATATATCTATCTTTGCTTCCGTTGTGCATTTAAATATTGTGTTGTTTGACTGTAATGTTACCAACCACGTCACGATACTCCCCCACCGGGCCCACCGGTCAAATGTGGAAATATCGGGGTGTGACAGGTTGGTATCAGAGCCAACGCTGAGTGAATTAAACACTAGCCTTTTGTGTTTAATCTCAGTTACACAATTGCACATTCCAAAATTTTCGAGTCTAGACAAAGAACATAGGAACAATCCAAATTTGTTTCAATTTATTTTTAACTTTGTCTTTTATTTTATATATTCTTGTTGTTATCTTATGTTATATTGACAGGTCTAAATATGCCGCCAAGATTTTTCAGACGAAGAGGACGAGGCAAGGGGCCAATCACCGCCCCCAATGATCACGAAGCCGGGCCTTCACATAGGCGAGCTCCTTCTGACACTGCGAGTGCTGAACCTCGAGAGAACTGGAGGACCAATGTGGAGCCCGCTAGATGGTCTGTTTCACATAGTTCAACGCCTCCCTATCGTAACTCCTATGGGCCACAGTCAGAAAACAAGCCCGATAACCCACAACCTTCATATATACCTCTTCAGCGATCCCTTTCGCACAATTCTTTTGGTAACCCCACTCCTGTTTTTCAGGGCCGGTTTAACCCGGCGAACTACATACAAGAACCCGTGGGTTTTAACCCATTGGGACCGGAGGATCATTTTTCCAGCGATAATGCAACCGGGACCCCCAACCATCCAATCGAGGTCTCGGATGGCTCATCTTTTCACGGATCACCCTACGGTGGTCCAGACAGTTTCCAGGCAAGGTTCAACCAGCATGAATGGTACTTCACACCTTCTCACCATTCATCGCCCCACCAGCAGCAACAGCAGCAGCAAGATCCCTCTGGGGATTCACGTTTTGTGGCAGTCACGCCACCGCCTCCACCGCCTCCAGTTCATCAAGCACCTCCAGAACCGCCGAGGCGTAGGAGGACAGGCGCGCGGATATCCGCGCGTGGAGGGGATTTTCACTTCAGCACCCCTCATCACTCAAGTGGCAGTCATTATCCGCCACTACATGAAGACCCTCAAATGGGTGGGCCTTCAAGCCCAGTTGCATCACAACCACCACCGATGGGTTTTGATAACCCGATTCCTGCATATACAGGTTCAATGGCGTACAACCCGTTTGAGCAGCTGGCTCACACCAACTATAATTACGCTGAAGCCGACCCATACTTGGTAGCGGCCAATTACAACGCCCTTCACCCGGAAGGACCGTATGGAGCTCCTTGATGAGTAGGGTACCCAACTCATGGGTACCAAATACCTGCTAGACCTATAATTCGGCAACAATCGCAGTCGCCATGGTTTTCCCCACCCGAACGGGAAGAAATTCTTCAAAGATTGGACCAAGTCGATCGAGACTTTCACAGAGATCACAGGGAGCGACAAAGTTTCTACCAGGGATTGACAATTTTAATAAAAGGGAAGAGCAAGAAGGACCATTGAATCCTTCAATTATTGATTGTATTTTTCTTGTTTCAGTTGAGCCCCTGCGTGGGCATGTCTTGCTGTTTTGACCCCTGCGTGGGTATGGTTGTCTTTTGAGCCCCTGCGTGGGCCTATCTTTCTGTTGACCCCTTCGAGGGTATGTTGTTTGTTTAAGTCCCTGCGTGGACTAGTATTTCAGTGTGACCCCTGCATGGGTAGGTTGTTCTGTTAAAAAGTCCCGTTTAGGGCGATGTGTAATCTTTTTAATAATTAATGGAATGTTAAGTTTATAAATTTCATTTTTTTGCCATTATATGCATAAATAAATTATATATGAAATAAATTAATCAAAATCATTCCTTTTAAAAATATATCTGCCCATTTAAATATTAATTAAGAATCTTAACGGTATAACCTAGCCTTCGTGTCATTATAAGACCTGGCCAAGATGGTAAGACCTGTTTAAAAGATTCGGATCCTTGTTAACATCTGAAAATATGTTAACACTCCTGGCAGACGTGATTCGTTAAAATCACACACGTCATTCTTATATAAGGATTCTTCAAAAGATTCCTAACCCAACTAAATGATCTATGAATCATGGGTTTAAATCATCAATTAAGATGATCATATTTTGACCATACATTGGTAATATAGTGCCTACGGGCCATACTCATTTTCATATGAGACAAAAGACAGTAGTAGTCTACGACTCTCTGTCAGAAAAAGGTAAAGAACTATGTTCAAACCATAGAGCCTTGATTCTCTGAAATCATAGCTTATGTTTAAAAAAAATGTCCTTGTGACTAGGCCTCTTGTGCTACTAATAACACTGTTATTGTTTTATAATTAGGATAAATTATAATGAAAATCCTAAATAAATATGATTAACAAATTAACCAAATCTGGTCTCTGTTTACCGTGGTTAATGAATTGCCATAAAAGACAATTCTATAATAAACTCCCAAATAAACTATTGTCATTGTCTTATGTAACAGTTTAAATTAAAATGGCTGACTCGGATGAAATTAATAGTCACCCAAGGGAGAATAATGATAATGCCTGAATTAATATAACGGGTGCTGAACTACAAGCGTTAATAGACGGCGCTGTTACAAAGGCCATAGAGCGGCAGTATGAAGAATATAGCGGAACTCGAAGTAGGACCCTATCTACACCGCATTCAAAGCATAAGACTCACTCTGAGGCTCACAGGAAGCCACCCTCCAAGACGGATGAACCCAAGAAAGAAGATGACGATCGTCACTCTTCAAACCATCAAAGTGTCCCATCTCAAAAGATCATACTGAATCAAGGACACCGTGATAAGGGTTGCTCCTACAAATACTTCGTTTCATGCAAACCCAGGGATTTCACTGGGGAGAAAGGAGCTATAGACTGCATGACCTGGTTGGATGAGATGGATACCGTTGTTGATATCATCGGGTGCGCTGAGAAGGATGTGGTAAAGTTTGTGTCTCAATCGTTCAAAGGTGAGGCCTTAGCCTGGTGGAGATCATTGATTCAAGCTACTGGTAAGATTCCACTGTATAACATGACATGGGAACAATTTGTTGCTCTTATCAGGGAGAACTACTGTCACACCCCCAAATTCCACCTGCGGAGTACTACCGCTTGGAGGCGTGACTGACCAGGATCCAGCCACCAATCATATTGAACATGCGAGTTAAAAGATATAAAAGTTTAACCAATACAATTGGTGTCCAAACAAAACATAGTTAAGTTGCAAGCGGAAGCATAAGTCTTAAATCAAAACATAAGTTCAATTGTTTCAAAGTTTAACATGGCACACAATCGTCCATGTCCCACAACGATCCTCCTCCATGCAAGCTCCAGCTAAGAACCTAGGGACCTGCAAAGCATGTAGTAACGAGTCAACAACAAGTTGAGTGAGTTCACGGCTGGGTGTTCGTTTTAAGTTGTTTCGAAAACAGTTTCCTTTAGCTGGCATCCTGCCGTGGGGGTTACCCCATAGTTAAAAACGTGACTTGTTTATTCCCGGTTACTCTGGCTATCCAGCCGTGGGGGCTACCCCGTGTTAGTTATCTGGCATTTCGGCCGTGGGGGCTACCCCATGTATACACTAGACTCGTTACCATATCGACTGCTGACTGTAGTCATGTTTATGTGCCCTGAAACTGTCAATGTCTATCATCATTGACGTGCCCCAGATCCATTAGTTCACGCCCGTCCTCTGCGGCACGGTGTGAGGTTTGTCAGACCTAAATAGCGCTATCTAACTAATGACCCGCTCGCCATTGGCCCGGCGATTAAGTCGATATAAAAATGAGGGACTTCGTGATAGAGTTTTGGTCTAGTACGAGTTATCTGTCCGTGAGGACGAGGAATTACATTCCTGAACCTTTGCTGTCCTACCCAAGGAGGACGAGGAACCCATGTTCCTTAACCCCAATTCCCGACCCCTGGGAATCCCATGCTTTGTAAAGGGTGTGAACTCACCTTGGTTTGCTCGGTAGATACACAGAAAAGTCAACCAAGTAATATTGTGGTCACTCGCGTCCTATCATAGTTGTATCATACAAGTCAGGTTCGTAACCAAGTAGCACACGGATGTTTCTAGCACATTGCATTCAAGTATCATCTTTAGCAGTTCATCAATCATTCATGTTCAACAGTAACATATAAGATCTGTGCATCAGGCCCAAGAGTCCGGCCCAATTACTTAAGCCCATAATTATGCAAGTCCAATTCGGTGTACATGCGTATAGTTTCGAGTCGCAACCAGGCGTTCTCGACTCGCAACCCGAGTCGCAATCATGGTCTCGGTTCATGCTGTTTTGGTTTCGAGTCGCAACCGGACTCGTAACTGTGGTTTCGAGTCATAAGGTTTGTGTGCTGATCACGTGTGGTTTCGAGTCGCAACCAGGTGTTTGCGACTCGCAACCGATGTCGCAACCGGGGATCTCGACTCATCATACGGTGGTCTCGAGTCGCAACTGGAGGTTTCGGTTGGACAACTGCTGATTCGGTACAGTGTACTATCCAATGGGAATTCTATTTCATGAAACAGTTTGTACTATCCACTTAAACATGTTTATTTGTCTAACAATTTACCAAATTGGATCAAACATATCAGTTTTCAAATATTCAAAGCATGTTCATATCATATTCATCATGTTCTTCATATGTTCATCAATATTCATATAAACTTCAACCCAACAAGAATCATGATCAACAACCTATCAACACTAATATGCACCCTATGATATCTACACAATGAATCGTCCTAATCGTGCACATACCACAGCCGATTACAAGCATACGGTTTCCATTCATAAATCATTCCAACTTGTACCAACATCCAAACCCTATGAAGCCGATAACACTCATAAATAAGCACACATTATTCATCCTAACATAACCAACACATTATCATGTAATCATCATTAACCGAATGTAAACACATAACATAAAACATTTATGAATCGACTACTTGAACACTAATTCATCATGTATTGTAGACTAGTCCTTGTGTAACATCATGTAAGTCACAACATCATCAAGCATACAACTAACTAGTTAAATCATATCATCCACACTATCATTTAACAATAAACATCATAAGGACACTAACCGGTTGAGTTTTCAATGGAGGTCTTAGGCTTGAATCCGAGAGCTCTTGTGGTCACCGGTTTGATCCGAGAGTGAGGGAGGAGGGTGTTGTGGCTTAGAGTTCTAGTGAGGGAGAAGGAGAGTGTGTGTGTGGGTGAGTGTAGGTTGCTCAAAAGTGGTGATGTTGGCTATCCATATGGGTTAAATACTAGTTCCAAGTAATGCACCCTAATGGGCTTTCGAAATAGGCTAAGTGTGTATGTGTGGCCCAACCGGCCCATAAGTCATTGTTCACTCGAGACCACATGGTCTCGAGTCGGGTTCGTGTTGTCTCGGTTCATATACATACTCGCATACATACACACAAGCATACATGTAACATAACACATAATCATATAAAGGTTCACTTATCATTCATTAAATCATCAAATTAGTTAGTCACTTAGTGTTCAAACGTACAACGAAAGGTTCTAAATTTCGAGTTGTCACATCATCCCCAAGTTGAAAGAAATTTCGTCCCGAAATTTGGTAGGCACTCACTGAGGAAGCTAGTTAAGTTGTATGGTTTTCCTGGTTTTCCTGGGGTGTCACATCCACCCCCTGTTGATCTGGAATTTCGTCCCGAAATTCCGTAGCTTCGGCCTCAGTAGTGGGTGTATTGTTTGCGAACAGTTGGGGATACTTTTGTTTCATCTGATCTTCGCGCTCCCTGGTGAACTCTGGGCCGCGACGTGAGTTCCAACGAACTCGAACGAGAGGTATTCTGGTGCTCTTGAGGACCTTAACATCCCGGTCCGTGATTTCGACTGGTTCCTCGACGAATCGTAACTGTTCGTCGATAGTGAGTTCCTTCAGAGGAACTACGTGGGTCTCATCTGACGGACACTTCTTCAGATTCGACACGTGAAAAACGTTGTGAACTGCACCGAGTTCTGCTGGTAGGTTCAGTCTGTAGGCTACCCTGCCTATTTTCTCAATGACTTCGAAAGGTCCAACGTATCGTGGGTTGAGTTTGCTGCGTTTACCAAAACGAACCACACCCTTCCAGGGTGAAACTTTGAGTAGTACCCGCTCCCCAACCTGGAGCTCAAGCGGTTTCCTGCCCATGTCGGCGTAAACTTTCTGACGTTCGCGAGCTGCCGTCATGCGTTTTCGTATTTGAGAAATTTGTTCGGTCGTGTCTACCACATATTCTGGACCAGTGATCTGACTATCTCCCACCTCTGCCCAGCAAAGAGGTGACCGGCATTTACGTCCGTACAATGCCTCAAATGGAGCAGCTTTAATGCTGGTGTGGTAGCTGTTATTGTACGAGAATTCCACAAGTGGCAGATGCTTTTCCCAGTGGTTGCCAAAGTCGATTACACATGCACGAAGCATGTCTTC
The DNA here is from genome assembly GCA_030545235.1 of Helianthus tuberosus. NCBI lineage: Eukaryota > Viridiplantae > Streptophyta > Magnoliopsida > Asterales > Asteraceae > Helianthus > Helianthus tuberosus. The sequence continues at coordinate 53,603 of JARYGA010060806.1, read as the reverse complement.
TAAGGTTTGAATAGTGCGCTCGGACTGCCCGTCCGTCTGAGGGTGATACGCTGTGCTCATATCTAATCGTGAGCCAAGGGATTTGTGCATTGCTTGCCACAGCTCTGAAGTAAAACGTGCATCTCGATCCGAGATAATAGAGGTGGGCACCCCGTGCCTTGAAACAACTTCCTTGAGGTATATTTCTGCAAGAGTGGAGAATTTATCCGTCTCCTTGATAGCCAGGAAGTGTGCGGATTTTGTGAGTCGATCTACGATCACCCAAATAGTATCATTCCCGCGCTGGGATCTAGGCAGGCCAGTGACAAAATCCATGGAAATTTGCTCCCATTTCCATTGAGGTATCTCTGGTTGTTGGAGTAGGCCTGATGGTTTCTGGTATTCCGACTTGACTCTCGCACAAGTCAAGCACTTGCTGACGTAGGTCGCTATGTGGGCCTTCATGCTAGGCCACCAATACGTAGTTTTGATATCATGATACATCTTATCTGATCCAGGGTGTACTGAGTAGCGAGACTTGTGCGCTTCATCCATCACGAGCCCTCGTAGGTTGCCATAGAGTGGGACCCAAACGCGGCCCGTTACGTAGTAAGCACCGTCTTCCTTCTGTTCTAAGCGTTGCCTCGATCCGCGTAGGGCTTCGGACCTGACGTTTTCTGGTTTCAGTGCTTCTATCTGAGCAGCTCGTATCTGGGAGGGAAGACTAGAATGGATCGTGAGTTGTAGAGCTCGCACGCGCTTAGGCGCAGTGTCCTTCCGACTGAGGGCGTCAGCCACAACATTGGCCTTGCCCGGGTGATACCTGATCGAGCACTCGTAGTCATTCAGTAGTTCGACCCATCGTCGTTGCCGCATATTCAGTTCCTTCTGCTTGAAGATATGCTCGAGGCTCCTGTGGTCGGTGTAGATCGCGCACTTGGTACCATACAGGTAATGCCGCCACAACTTAAGTGCAAAAACAACAGCTCCCAGCTCTAAGTCGTGCGTAGTGTAGTTCTTTTCATGAACCTTGAGTTGGCGTGAGGCGTAGGCTATAACTTTATCTCGTTGCATCAACACGCAACCAAGACCCTGAATTGATGCGTCGCAGTAAACCACAAAGTCGTCTGTGCCTTCCGGCAAGGAAAGGATAGGTGCGCTACAAAGTCTATCCTTTAGGTGCTGGAATGCCAACTCCTGTGCGTTTCCCCAGCGATAAACAACGCCCTTCTGCGTTAGTGAGGTGAGAGGCTGTGCAATCTTAGAAAAATCCTTTATGAATCTCCGGTAGTATCCCGCCAAACCCAAGAATTGGCGAATTTCCTTTGGTATACGAGGTGCAGGCCAGTTCTTAATCGAGTCTATCTTGGATGGATCAACGTGAATCCCATCCTTGTTTACCACGTGGCCCAGGAAATGGACTTCTCGAAGCCAGAAGTCGCATTTCGAGAACTTCGCATAAAGCTGTTCTGTTCGAAGGAGTTCCAGAATAAGTCGCAGATGCTGCTCGTGTTCCTCCCGACTCTTGGAATAGATCAGGATGTCGTCGATGAAGACTATAACGAACTTGTCCAGGTAAGGCTTGCACACTCGGTTCATCAAGTCCATGAAAACCGCAGGTGCGTTTGTCATCCCAAAAGGCATGACCAAAAACTCATAGTGCCCGTATCGAGTTCTGAAAGCTGTCTTGGAGACGTCCTCTTCCCGGACTCTCAGTTGGTGATAACCCGATCTCAAATCGATCTTCGAATAGTAGCTCGACCCTTGCAGCTGGTCGAACAAGTCGTCGATACGCGGTAGAGGATAACGATTCTTTACCGTCACCTTGTTGAGTTCCCGGTAGTCGATGCACATTCTGAAAGTACCGTCCTTCTTCTTTACGAATAATACTGGAGCTCCCCAGGGCGATGAGCTTGGACGAATAAAACCCTTATCCAGGAGCTCTTGTAGTTGCGTGGAGAGTTCTTTCAACTCTGATGGGGCTAAACGATAAGGTGCACGGGCTATAGGTGCAGCTCCAGGAGCTAATTCGATCTGAAACTCGACTTGGCGATGGGGCGGAAGACCAGGTAATTCCTCAGGAAATACCTCTGGATAATCGCGTACAACTGGAAAATCTTCCATCTTCTTCTCTTTCTCCGTGGTGTCAGTAATAAGAGCCAAAATGGCAGTGTGGCCCTTTCGCAAGCACTTTTGGGCCTTAAGGAGGGAAATGACGTTCTCAACAGCACTCCTCTTGTCGCCATGAATCATGAGAGGTTCACCATCGGGACCTGGAATACGGACAACCTTCTCGTTGCAAAGAATCTCTGCTCGGTGTTGGGATAACCAATCCATCCCGATGACAACGTCGAAACTACCCAAGACAATAGGAATGAGGTTGATAGAGAAGGTCTGGTCAGCGAGAATAAGTTTACAACCCTTGACTAGGTGTGTGGCTTCTAAACTCTTACCATTTGCTAGCTCTACGGTGTGCTTGTTGTTCAATGGTGTTGGAATACGCTTAAGCATTCGACTAACTTCTAGTGACATGTAGCTAGTATCGGCACCCGAATCAAATAAAACTGAAACATAAAAGCCGTCGAGAAGGAACTTACCCGCCACAACATTGGGGTCATTCCTTGCTTCACCTTGGCCAATCACAAACACCCGCCCCCTGGCGCCATTGTTGTTGTTGTTCCCATTGTTACCATTCCCCTGATTGTTGTTATTGTTGTTGTTGTTGTTCTGGTTCCTGTTCAGCTGGGGACAATCTCTCTTGAAGTGGCCCTCAGCTCCACACTGAAAGCACCCTTTGTTATCACCTTGCTGCTGCTGCTGGCGCTGGTTCTGTTGAGCTTGCTGACGATTCTGATTGGCGGGGTATAAGCTCCTGTAATCCTTTGCAGCGTGACCAGGCTTGTTGCACCGATAACAGTTGCCCCTGGTGCATGGCCCGCTGTGGTGCAGGCTGCAGCGATTGCATTTGGGGTGATTTCCTTTGTACCCACCATGGCTTTGACCACCAGACGATTGCTGATTAGGGCTCTTGTAGTCATCAGTCTTCCTCTGCTGAGACTGGGACTGAACGGAAGTCGAACCCTTACTTGAAGTTCCATCCCATTTTCGTTTGTTGTCATTAGAGGTACCAGAAGTAGTTGCAGCGCCTATGCGTTTTGGTAACTTATTCTGCTCCACCGCTTGGTCCGTGAGACGGTGAGCCAACTGAACAGTTTGCTGGTAGGTGGCGAGGTTCGCCGAAGTCACATGAGTTTGGATTTCTGGCACTAAGCCCTGAAGAAATAGTTCGATGCGTTTGATGGGAGGATCCACCATAGTAGGGCACAGAATTGCCAGTTCGTTCGACCTTTTCACATAAGCTTCAATTTCGGACCCCGTCATCTTGAGGTTGAAGAACTCCACTTCCAGTTTGTGAATCTCATCACGACTGCAGTATTCTTCTTTGATCATTTCCTTGAAAGTTTCCCATGGGGTGGCGTTGGCAGCAACCAACCCCAGCATCTGAACCTGAGCGTTCCACCATGTGAGGGCTAAACCCTCGAGAGTACCAGTAGCGTACTTCACCCTGCGCGCCTCAGGGCATTCGCACATTTCGAACACAGATTCTAGCTTCTCAAACCAATGTAGGAGACCTACTGCTCCTTCAGTGCCGCTAAAAGTAGTTGGTCGGCAGTCCATGAAAGTCTTAAAAGTGCACACGGGTGGCTGAATATGCTGACCTATCGTGGGTGAAAGAAAAGACAGAGTTTAACACAAAGGTTGGTTCACGAGAGTAGGATCCTAAAGATCCTAGAATGAGTTCGGACTGCAGGATATACCTCCTGCGTGTGCAGCTGCAAGTGCTGCGGCAACTCGTTCGTTGATCAGAGCCGTCAACTGGGCTTGTGTTAGGTTAACGCGTCCAGACATGATCTTCATATCAAGAAGAACGTGAGTGAGAGGGGTTCGCGAAAGTACGACGATAAAATAGAGTAAGCACGCACGTGTTCAAGCAACAGTAGTTATACTAACCAAGCATACCATGAGCAATGTACTATGTAACTAACAAGTAGGCAATATATACACAGATCATATCACCTAGAATGTCGAGCCTTGCATGTGGAGTGAAGCATCGTTGTGGACCGTTGAGCACTGTACAGGTTATAGTCTGGTTTTAACAAAAACGTTTTTCCCCTTTATTAAAACCAAGTTCTCTATAACCAATGGCTCTGATACCAATCTGTCACACCCCCAAATTCCACCTGCGGAGTACTACCGCTTGGAGGCGTGACTGACCAGGATCCAGCCACCAATCATATTGAACATGCGAGTTAAAAGATATAAAAGTTTAACCAATACAATTGGTGTCCAAACAAAACATAGTTAAGTTGCAAGCGGAAGCATAAGTCTTAAATCAAAACATAAGTTCAATTGTTTCAAAGTTTAACATGGCACACAATCGTCCATGTCCCACAACGATCCTCCTCCATGCAAGCTCCAGCTAAGAACCTAGGGACCTGCAAAGCATGTAGTAACGAGTCAACAACAAGTTGAGTGAGTTCACGGTTGGGTGTTCGTTTTAAGTTGTTTCGAAAACAGTTTCCTTTAGCTGGCATCCTGCCGTGGGGGTTACCCCATAGTTAAAAACGTGACTTGTTTATTCCCGGTTACTCTGGCTATCCAGCCGTGGGGGCTACCCCGTGTTAGTTATCTGGCATTTCGGCCGTGGGGGCTACCCCATGTATACACTAGACTCGTTACCATATCGACTGCTGACTGTAGTCATGTTTATGTGCCCTGAAACTGTCAATGTCGATCATCATTGACGTGCCCCAGATCCATTAGTTCACGCCCGTCCTCTGCGGCACGGTGTGAGGTTTGTCAGACCTAAATAGCGCTATCTAACTAATGACCCGCTCGCCATTGGCCCGGCGATTAAGTCGATATAAAAATGAGGGACTTCGTGATAGAGTTTTGGTCTAGTACGAGTTATCTGTCCGTGAGGACGAGGAATTACATTCCTGAACCTTTGCTGTCCTACCCAAGGAGGACGAGGAACCCATGTTCCTTAACCCCAATTCCCGACCCCTGGGAATCCCATGCTTTGTAAAGGGTGTGAACTCACCTTGGTTTGCTCGGTAGATACACAGAAAAGTCAACCAAGTAATATTGTGGTCACTCGCGTCCTATCATAGTTGTATCATACAAGTCAGGTTCGTAACCAAGTAGCACACGGATGTTTCTAGCACATTGCATTCAAGTATCATCTTTAGCAGTTCATCAATCATTCATGTTCAACAGTAACATATAAGATCTGTGCATCAGGCCCAAGAGTCCGGCCCAATTACTTAAGCCCATAATTATGCAAGTCCAATTCGGTGTACATGCGTATAGTTTCGAGTCGCAACCAGGCGTTCTCGACTCGCAACCCGAGTCGCAATCATGGTCTCGGTTCATGCTGTTTTGGTTTCGAGTCGCAACCGGACTCGTAACTGTGGTTTCGAGTCATAAGGTTTGTGTGCTGATCACGTGTGGTTTCGAGTCGCAACCAGGTGTTTGCGACTCGCAACCGATGTCGCAACCGGGGATCTCGACTCATCATACGGTGGTCTCGAGTCGCAACTGGAGGTTTCGGTTGGACAACTGCTGATTCGGTACAGTGTACTATCCAATGGGAATTCTATTTCATGAAACAGTTTGTACTATCCACTTAAACATGTTTATTTGTCTAACAATTTACCAAATTGGATCAAACATATCAGTTTTCAAATATTCAAAGCATGTTCATATCATATTCATCATGTTCTTCATATGTTCATCAATATTCATATAAACTTCAACCCAACAAGAATCATGATCAACAACCTATCAACACTAATATGCAGCCTATGATATCTACACAATGAATCATCCTAATCGTGCACATACCACAGCCGATTACAAGCATACGGTTTCCATTCATAAATCATTCCAACTTGTACCAACATCCAAACCCTATGAAGCCGATAACACTCATAAATAAGCACACATTATTCATCCTAACATAACCAACACATTATCATGTAATCATCATTAACCGAATGTAAACACATAACATAAAACATTTATGAATCGACTACTTGAACACTAATTCATCATGTATTGTAGACTAGTCCTTGTGTAACATCATGTAAGTCACAACATCATCAAGCATACAACTAACTAGTTAAATCATATCATCCACACTATCATTTAACAATAAACATCATAAGGACACTAACCGGTTGAGTTTTCAATGGAGGTCTTAGGCTTGAATCCGAGAGCTCTTGTGGTCACCGGTTTGATCCGAGAGTGAGGGAGGAGGGTGTTGTGGCTTAGAGTTCTAGTGAGGGAGAAGGAGAGTGTGTGTGTGGGTGAGTGTAGGTTGCTCAAAAGTGGTGATGTTGGCTATCCATATGGGTTAAATACTAGTTCCAAGTAATGCACCCTAATGGGCTTTCGAAATAGGCTAAGTGTGTATGTGTGGCCCAACCGGCCCATAAGTCATTGTTCACTCGAGACCACATGGTCTCGAGTCGGGTTCGTGTTGTCTCGGTTCATATACATACTCGCATACATACACACAAGCATACATGTAACATAACACATAATCATATAAAGGTTCACTTATCATTCATTAAATCATCAAATTAGTTAGTCACTTAGTGTTCAAACGTACAACGAAAGGTTCTAAATTTCGAGTTGTCACAACTACTATCCTCAGCATGAGGTAGAAAAGATCGAATCTGATTTCTTATCCTTGGTTATGAAGAATTTGGATTGCCAAGCTTACCTTACGAGCTTCAACACATTATCAAGATTGGTTCCGTATCTGGTGACCCCGGAACCCAAAAGAATAGCTCGTTTCATTGGGGGTTTAGCCCCAAAGATTAAGGCAAGCGTGAAGGCCTCTCGGCCAACTACTTTCAGATCCGTAACTGATATATCCTTATCCCTCACACTGGACGCGGTCAGACAAAGATCGCTGAGGAACACGGATGCCGAGAAAAGGAAATGTGAAGATGACAATTCACGAAGGTCAAACAAGAAACACCGAGGAAACAATGACCACAAGAAAGGGTCTGAGTCTAGAAAGGATGGGCATTAATCTGGAGAAAAGCCCAAGGGTAAGATCTGCAAGAGACAGCACTTCGGGAAGTGCAGGTATGAATCGAACTCGCAAACCCAGTCGAGAACTTTTGCATGTGGGATATGCAAGTCCAAGGAACACAAGACCTTGGATTGCAAAAAGTTGAAGGACACAACGTGCTACAGTTGCAACGAAAAGGGGCATATCAAGTCAAACTGCCCAAAACTTGCAAAGAAGGCAGAGGATGGGAAAAAGACCAATGCTAGGGTCTTCAGGATGGATGCGAAAGAAGCTGTGCAGGACGATAACGTGATCACAGGTACTTTCCTCATAAATGATGTCTATGCAAGAGTACTTTTTGATTCAGGCACTGATAAATCATTTGTAGATAATAAGTTTTGCAAATTGCTGAATTTACCTGTTAAAACCTTAAGTGTGAAGTATGAGGTGAAGTTAGCAGATGGCACCATAGAAACCGTCTCAACTATGTTAGATGGATGTGTTATATCCATTAGGAACCACTCTTTTCCTTTGTCCCTACTTCCTTTGAAGTTAGCTGGTTTTGACATAGTTTTGGGAATGGACTGGTTATCTCATAATCAGGCCCAGATTGTCTGCAATAAGAAGCAAGTAGTGATCAAGACTCTGTCTGGCGAATCACTTACCATTCGGGGAGATACTCAGCATGGACTGCCTGAGCAAGTGACTATGCTCAAGGCCTCTAAGTGTTTGAAAAAGGGTTGTGTCATCTACATGGCACAAGTGACTATTGATGAGCCGAAGCCTAAGATTGAAGACATCCCTGTCATTTCTGAATATCCTGATGTTTTCCCTGAAGAACTACCTGGTTTACCACCAGATAGACAAGTCGAATTCAGAATTGACATCATCCCTGGGGCAGCACCTATTGCTAGAGCACCTTATAGATTGGCACCAACAGAGATGAAGGAATTGAGAACGCAACTAGATGAATTGCTAGCCAAAGGTTTCATTAGACCGGGTTCATCTCCTTGGGGAGCACCAATCTTATTTGTCAAGAAGAAGGATGGATCGATGCGTCTGTGCATCGATTACCGTGAGCTTAATAAGGTCACTATCAAGACTAGGTACCCATTGCCCAGAATCGACGATCTATTTGATCAGCTTCAAGGGGCAAGTTACTTCTCCAAGATCGACCTGAGGTCAGGCTGTCACACCCCGACCACGTAGAACATACAAAACGTGGCGGAAATGTCGGGGAGTGTTGTAACAGAATTAATTGTTTCAAATCCATGGCAATTGAAGTTTCGTTTTATTGATTAAAAGTGTTACAATGTCTTATTAAACAAAGAAATACAACATAATTAACTAGTCTTGCATCTTTTATTGTCACTAAAGCCCAAGTCTGCCTAAGTATATCTTGATCATCTTATGCAACAGCTCCTGAAAAACACATGTGAAAATAGGTACGTCAGCATAAAAATGCCTGTGAGATACATAGGTTTTGTGAAAATAGGTTTCATGACTTATGTTTGAGAAAATGTTTAGTCATGAACCTTGTTATTTGCTTTGCTTGGTAAATCATTTGAAAATCGATAAGATCAGATGATAAGTATAAATAAATGTAAGGTTAAATGAATAACCAAGTAAAATATGTTTGCATAAGATAAGTTGTTTATAAATCAATGTCTTGTGAAAAGTACGTTATTTGTATAAAATGTTCTATGTCTCAAACTGAAATGATTCAAATAACGCTATGATATGTAATACCATACAAACACTTATATATAGGAAGTACCAGCGGTGTATCCACCATGCTTCTATCATATTACACACGCATCGTTACTTAATCACTTAATCAAACCAAACCAACCAATGTAAGAAGTCTATGTTTAAATAAATTGTCAAATGTATTGGGTAATATGTCAAAGTGTTCATGTCAAGATGTAAATCATATCGAAATGTCTATGTCAAATATCCATGTCAAATGTCTATGTCAAATATCCATGTCAAACGTCTATGTCAAGATGTCATGTATGGCAAGTGAAATGTCTCAACTAAACCATATGCACAAAAACAAAGTATTGAAGTAAATCTTGGTTTAAATCAAAGTTATGTTTTGTGGGAAATGCATGATCAAATGTCAATCATGTTAAAATGTCTATGCCGAAATGTCTATGTCAAAATGTCATGTAAAACGATGTACTAAGTAATGCACACAATTGGGCACACCTAGCATGAAATGTCATAAAATCATGTACTATAATGTACTAACGAACATAGCAGTATATGATGTTAAAACAGGAAAGCATGAAAGTAACAAGTAGGCACATGTGTTCCACCCCAAAACAGTTTGGAAAACAGTAAAAGAGGGGTCTATGTACTCACTTGAGATTGCTCAGAAGTCCTAGGATAACCACCAAGCAATGCTAGAGATCGCGGAATATCAAACGGCACCTAATATAGGTAACTACATTAATAAACCGGACCTAAATCGGAAGATTGGGTAGCATGAGGGTTTGTAAACCAAATGAGTGTAGGAACTCATGTGATATGGTTAATCAAAGCCTACATACTAAATGAAACTTAACCTAAGTGTCTACGACCCATTACGACCCGTTTAGGTAGCTTATGCTACTTTAACGCGTCGTTCGCGTGAAACGCGTTTGGACCGCCTAACTAGCCCTATGACAAGTGTTATATGCCTAAACATATTACATAATCAGTTATGTGACAAAGGTTTAGGTTACATATGCTTAATTACCAATTATACATGAAAAGGGTATTCTGGTAATTTACCTAAGGCATATAAACTACCTATCATACAACTACTTAAACGATGTGACCATAGGGTATAACCTCGGAAGGTTATTCCCTACCTACTATGGTCACCTAATGTGTTTGGTCGGATCCTAATGATCGACCAAACTGGGTCGGGTTCGAGGTATAAGCGATTCATTAGATCGCTTACCCTACGACCCTAGACAACGTGGTAATCAGTGGGCATAGTCCCAAGGGACTATGACCAACGTGATTACACTCACGTTGCGAAGTTCAAAAGAACTTCGCATTGACCATTACTGGTCAACGCTGAAAGTCAAACAAAGTTTGACTTTCGGACTCGAAAAGCAATAAAATAAGGAAAAGAACGAAAGAATACTTACGAAGGGTCCCCGAATGCTAAACTCGATTCAAAAATCTCAGGTATGAAACAAATGTTTCAACTTAGAGTTTCTCAAATCAAGTTTCTAGTGATTTTAGCAATGGGGGGTATGGGGTATTTATAGGAATACCCGAACCGTTAAGATCGTTTCATGGAAAACGTGCCTTAATCCCATCCGTACATGTGTTGAAAAGTTATGGTGTTTAGGTGTTTAAATTCCATCCATACATGTGTTGCAAAGTTATGGTGTTTAGGTGTTTAAATTCCATCCATACATGTGTTGCAAAGTCATGGTGCTAAAATTCCATCCTTATCCGCTGACTAAGCAAGTTTAGAATGTGTGGTTGTGAATTAAACAACGGCTAATACATCGAATCTGGTCCCGAATGCGAAAAACGAACCAAATGACGCGACGAATGGATTTTTCTTATGGCGAACACTAAAATAAAATATTTTAGTGCTTACATAAATTTTTGGATGTCTGGATGTATTCAGAACGTAAGTTATGCGCGAAAATGCAAACTTGTGCACTTTTTGACACTTTTAGTCCCTGAATGACCCAAAAGTTTATTTTAGCACACCGAACCCCTCAAAGCCTATTTCTAAGCTATGTAAAGGATATTTATAGTATGTTTAACTTATGGTCATGTTCCGGAAGGTCTGTTACAGTTCAAATTGGCATACTTTCGCAGTTTGTCAACTTTAGTCCCTGTAAGCGATTTAACTTGATTTCACCACACCAAACCTTCCAAAACTTATATCTAAGTTATGTAAAGGTTATTTAAGGTATGTTAAGCCTATTTCACTATTCCGGAGTGTTCGTTGGATTAAACTGGTTATATCTACACATCAGTGCGCGTATAACCTTCCAGAAAGCGATTTAGAGCTCGAAATCGAACAAGAGTTGATATGTGCAAAAGATACACATATTTATACAAGTCCAAAGTATGAAATACAATATTTCATTGATTTGGCATTTGTTTGATGGTTGAAATGACACAGGTGTTACAGTCTCCCCTACTTTAGGAAATTTCGTCCCGAAATTAATTCGTATGAGTCTATTTGTGACTTTGTGTTAAATAACCATCAAAGATGAACAAGACATAACCCTGTAATTTCTCTTTAACGAACATTTTTCAGAAATGAAAAATGAACAGAGTTATTTTCAACAGGCATTCTTTAGAAACGAAAATGAACAGAATAGTCATTTTCCACAACATCTTCAGAAACAAAAATGAACAGAATAGTCATTTCACATCTTCAGAAACAAAAATGAACAGAATAGTCATTTTACATCTTCAGAAACAAAAATGAACGGAATAGTCATTTTACATCTTCAGAAACAAAAATGAACGGAATAGTCATTTTACATCTTCAGAAACAAAAATGAACGGAATAGTCATTTTACATCTTCAGAAACAAAAATGAACGGAATAGCCATTTTACATCTTCAGAAACAAATCATTTTACATCTTCAGAAACAAAAATGAACGGAATAGTCATTTTACATCTTCAAAAACAAAAATGAACGGAATAGTCATTTTACATCTTCAGAAACAAAAATGAACGGAATAGCCATTTTACATCTTCAGAAACAAAAATGAACGGAATAGCCATTTTACATCTTCAGAAACAAAAATGAACGGAATAGCCATTTTACATCTTCAGAAACAAAAATGAACGGAATAGCCATTTTACATCTTCAGAAACAAAAATGAACGGAATAGCCATTTTACATCTTCAGAAACAAAAATGAACGGAATAGTCATTTTACATCTTCAGAAACAAAAATGAACGGAATAGCCATTTTACATCTTCAGAAACAAAAATGAACGGAATAGTCATTTTACATCTTCAGAAACAAAAATGAACGGAATAGTCATTTTACATCTTCAGAAACAAAAATGAACGGAATAGTCATTTTACATCTTCAGAAACAAAAATGAACGGAATAGTCATTTTACATCTTCAGAAACAAAAATGAACGGAATAGCCATTTTACATCATCAGAAACAAAAATGAACGGAATAGTCATTTTACATCTTCAGAAACAAAAATGAACGGAATAGTCATTTTACATCTTCAGAAACAAAAATGAACGGAATAGTCATTTTACATCTTCAGAAACAAAAATGAACGGAATAGCCATTTTACATCTTCAGAAACAAAAATGAACGGAATAGTCATTTTACATCTTCAGAAACAAAAATGAACGGAATAGACTCTAGACACATGACAAAATTCGCTGTGGTTTCTGTGCACTGAATTCCATAATTATGTATGCATCCATAATTATGCAATTCCTTGCATAGTCCGCACAACTTGTCCTGAAATGTTTGTGGGGAGGATAATCAAACCTGTGATGAGTGTGACTAGACTACCATAGGGTCCTTTTAATTAGATCAACAAAGGATCCTTTTAATTAGACCACCAAGGAGTCCTTTCAGCTATATCATCACATGATATTCCTAACCAGATTTTTGGATCAATCTGTTTACCTAGACCTCTCAGGATCTAATTATAGAATGGTACAATATAATCCAAGGGTCTTTACTATTACGTACAAGCCCGTTGAGGATTTAATATAGCACCCAAAGATATGGAAGATTCTACGAGGATTTGAATGACAAGAATTTGGATCACACAAAAACATAAAAGGAAACACATAAGCACATAATCACATAGTTGTTTAACTTGGTTATTAACTTGTTATCTTTGGACGCGGATACTTAAAGTACACCAGGAATCCAATTCGTGGATTTCATTTGGCACTTTAATCATTTCAAGAATCTATCTATGAAGATAGGATAATCTTAAAAGGAATTCGGCTTTGTCCTTATTGAATTGTGATGTACGTATTGAATCATACAAAGAATTCAATTAAGGATTCCGATGAATGATACCCATCCACAAGGATCTAATTATGAGGATAGAAATATCCTACATGGATTTTGGAATTTGTGTAACGAGAGGTGTTCCGACACCTTGCACTAGGCGTGCTTAATTCGATACACAAGGTAGAAAGTTCATGAGGTTGAGGCGCCAAATATGTCAAGCGACATATGAAGCAGAGTTTGAAGGTTGAGCAGCAGCAGGATTTGCAACAGCTTTGCTCTGGATTGCAAAGCGGCACATGTTAACCAAATGTCTCCATCGTCCACCGTGGGTACATTTGAAACAGGGTATTTGGTTTGGATGATGACAGTTGCATTGATTGCACCAAGGAGCAGTTCCCTTACGGCTTCATCCCTGAGGCGAGTCATGGTGATAGCTAAGTCAACGGTCCTCTGGAGTACGACGCCTATTCGCTGGGTAATTGCAGCACCTGGTTCGGACATTGTTGTTGCGATGAAGAGGCACCATGAAGAAAATAGAAGACATGGGAGGAAACAAGGGAAAGATAGTCGAGAGAAAATGACAACGCATGAAGATTGCGATTATTTGTTTGTTACCTAAGGCAAACAAATGAGACGGTGACTAATCAAAGTAAATGGGTCAAAAATAATGTATCGCGAAGACATGCTCGCCTATAAGTGAACACTCATCCCAAGAATTCCCAGGTAAGCACAACTGGTCTCGCGTCTGATGAGATGTATACGAAGTGCTTGCCTCGACAGAAAACCCAGAATACAGGCATTCACCCTTCCAGTTTGCACGTGTTCACATTATTTAAAACCCAAAACCTTGACGAAGTTTTGAAAACTCAAAGGGGTTCAAAACCATTTAATAGAGAGTTCAAAACCTTATAATTGAGGGTTCAAAACCTAGTAATTAATCATCCTAGAACAGATGATTAGTTTTCAAAGCGGTTTTGAAATTTATGTTCTTGTTGTGGTCGTCGCCTAAGGATAGGTGACGGTATTGTTTTATGACTAAACGCAAGTAAACTCGCGTTAGGGTCCTAAGAAAGTTATAGACTAGGTCAAAGCATTACTAATAACCTAATTCCCTATAACCATTGGCTCTGATACCATCTTTTCTGTCACACCCCGACCACGTAGAACATACAAAACGTGGCGGAAATGTCGGGGAGTGTTGTAACAGAATTAATTGTTTCAAATCCATGGCAATTGAAGTTTCGTTTTATTGATTAAAAGTGTTACAATGTCTTATTAAACAAAGAAATACAACATAATTAACTAGTCTTGCATCTTTTATTGTCACTAAAGCCCAAGTCTGCCTAAGTATATCTTGATCATCTTATGCAACAGCTCCTGAAAAACACATGTGAAAATAGGTACGTCAGCATAAAAATGCCTGTGAGATACAAAGGTTTTGTGAAAATAGGTTTCATGACTTATGTTTGAGAAAATGTTTAGTCATGAACCTTGTTATTTGCTTTGCTTGGTAAATCATTTGAAAATCGATAAGATCAGATGATAAGTATAAATAAATGTAAGGTTAAATGAATAACCAAGTAAAATATGTTTGCATAAGATAAGTTGTTTATAAATCAATGTCTTGTGAAAAGTATGTTATTTGTATAAAATGTTCTATGTCTCAAACTGAAATGATTCAAATAACGCTATGATATGTAATACCATACAAACACTTATATATAGGAAGTACCAGCGGCGTATCCACCATGCTTCTATCATATTACACACGCATCGTTACTTAATCACTTAATCAAACCAAACCAACCAATGTAAGAAGTCTATGTTTAAATAAATTGTCAAATGTATTGGGTAATATGTCAAAGTGTTCATGTGAAGATGTAAATCATATCGAAATGTCTATGTCAAATATCCATGTCAAATGTCTATGTCAAATATCCATGTCAAACGTCTATGTCAAGATGTCATGTATGGCAAGTGAAATGTCTCAACTAAACCATATGCACAAAAACAAAGTATTGAAGTAAATCTTGGTTTAAATCAAAGTTATGTTTTGTGGGAAATGCATGATCAAATGTCAATCATGTTAAAATGTCTATGCCGAAATGTCTATGTCAAAATGTCATGTAAAACGATGTACTAAGTAATGCACACAATTGGGCACACCTAGCATGAAATGTCATAAAATCATGTACTATAATGTACTAACGAACATAGCAGTATATGATGTTAAAACAGGAAAGCATGAAAGTAACAAGTAGGCACATGTGTTCCACCCCAAAACAGTTTGGAAAACAGTAAAAGAGGGGTCTATGTACTCACTTGAGATTGCTCAGAAGTCCTAGGATAACCACCAAGCAATGCTAGAGATCGCGGAATATCAAACGGCACCTAATATAGGTAACTACATTAATAAACCGGACCTAAATCGGAAGATTGGGTAGCATGAGGGTTTGTAAACCAAATGAGTGTAGGAACTCATGTGATATGGTTAATCAAAGCCTACATACTAAATGAAACTTAACCTAAGTGTCTACGACCCATTACGACCCGTTTAGGTAGCTTATGCTACTTTAACGCGTCGTTCGCGTGAAACGCGTTTGGACCGCCTAACTAGCCCTATGACAAGTGTTATATGCCTAAACATATTACATAATCAGTTATGTGACAAAGGTTTAGGTTACATATGCTTAATTACCAATTATACATGAAAAGGGTATTCTGGTAATTTACCTAAGGCATATAAACTACCTATCATACAACTACTTAAACGATGTGACCATAGGGTATAACCTCGGAAGGTTATTCCCTACCTACTATGGTCACCTAATGTGTTTGGTCGGATCCTAATGATCGACCAAACTGGGTCGGGTTCGAGGTATAAGCGATTCATTAGATCGCTTACCCTACGACCCTAGACAACGTGGTAATCAGTGGGCATAGTCCCAAGGGACTATGACCAACGTGATTACACTCACGTTGCGAAGTTCAAAAGAACTTCGCATTGACCATTACTGGTCAACGCTGAAAGTCAAACAAAGTTTGACTTTCGGACTCGAAAAGCAATAAAATAAGGAAAAGAACGAAAGAATACTTACGAAGGGTCCCCGAATGCTAAACTCGATTCAAAAATCTCAGGTATGAAACAAATGTTTCAACTTAGAGTTTCTCAAATCAAGTTTCTAGTGATTTTAGCAATGGGGGGTATGGGGTATTTATAGGAATACCCGAACCGTTAAGATCGTTTCATGGAAAACGTGCCTTAATCCCATCCGTACATGTGTTGAAAAGTTATGGTGTTTAGGTGTTTAAATTCCATCCATACATGTGTTGCAAAGTTATGGTGTTTAGGTGTTTAAATTCCATCCATACATGTGTTGCAAAGTCATGGTGCTAAAATTCCATCCTTATCCGCTGACTAAGCAAGTTTAGAATGTGTGGTTGTGAATTAAACAACGGCTAATACATCGAATCTGGTCCCGAATGCGAAAAACGAACCAAATGACGCGACGAATGGATTTTTCTTATGGCGAACACTAAAATAAAATATTTTAGTGCTTACATAAATTTTTGGATGTCTGGATGTATTCAGAACGTAAGTTATGCGCGAAAATGCAAACTTGTGCACTTTTTGACACTTTTAGTCCCTGAATGACCCAAAAGTTTATTTTAGCACACCGAACCCCTCAAAGCCTATTTCTAAGCTATGTAAAGGATATTTATAGTATGTTTAACTTATGGTCATGTTCCGGAAGGTCTGTTACAGTTCAAATTGGCATACTTTCGCAGTTTGTCAACTTTAGTCCCTGTAAGCGATTTAACTTGATTTCACCACACCAAACCTTCCAAAACTTATATCTAAGTTATGTAAAGGTTATTTAAGGTATGTTAAGCCTATTTCACTATTCCGGAGTGTTCGTTGGATTAAACTGGTTATATCTACACATCAGTGCGCGTATAACCTTCCAGAAAGCGATTTAGAGCTCGAAATCGAACAAGAGTTGATATGTGCAAAAGATACACATATTTATACAAGTACAAAGTATGAAATACAATATTTCATTGGTTTGGCATTTGTTTGATGGTTGAAATGACACAGGTGTTACACAGGCTATCATCAACTGAAGGTTAAAGATGAAGATGTACACAAGACTGCATTTAGGACTCGTTATGGTCATTACGAGTTCCTAGTGATGCCTTTTGGGCTCACTAATGCACCTGCCGCATTCATGGATCTCATGAATCGCGTCTGCAAGCCCTACTTAGACAAATTTGTCATCGTCTTCATTGACGACATCCTCATCTTCTCGAAGAACAAGGCTGATCATGAGAAGCATATTCGATGTATTCTTTCACTACTTCAACAGGAGAAGCTTTACGCCAAATTTTCGAAGTGTGAATTCTGGCTTCGAGAAGTCCAATTCCTTGGATATGTGGTTAGTGAGCGTGGTATCCAAGTGGATCCTGCTAAGGTTGAAGCTGTCATGAATTGGCAAGAGCCAAAGACGCCCACAGAAATTCGCAGTTTCTTGGGATTGGCAGGATATTATAGGCGATTCATTGAAAAATTTTCAAGGATTGCTGCACCCCTAACTTCTTTGACTCGTAAGAAAATAAAGTTCGTTTGGGGCCCTAAACAGCAAGAATCCTTTGATATCCTTAAACAGAAGTTGAGCAACGCTCCTGTACTTACATTGCCTGAAGGTACCGAAGAATTCGTGGTTTACTGCGATGCATCACACACTAGCATGGGATGTGTGCTTATCCAGAAAGGCAAAGTTATTGCCTATGCATCACGTCAGTTAAAGGTGCATGAAAATAATTTCACCACCCATGACTTGGAGTTGGGTGCCGTTGTATTTGCACTGAAGCTATGGAGGCACTATTTATATGGTGTCAAGTGTGTGATCTATTCTGATCACAAGAGCCTCCAGCACCTGTTTAACCAAAAGGATTTAAACATGAGGCAACGAAGATGGATGGAGACGTTGAATGGTTATGATTGTGAAATCCGATACCATCCAGGCAAGGCAAATGTGGTTGCTGATGCCTTAAGTCGGAAGGAAAGAGTGAAACCCATTCGAATCAATGCCAAGAGCATTGAATAAAGAACAGTTTGAATGAAAGGTTGTTAGCTGCACAGAAGGAAGCTATGTTGGAAGCTAACTATCCTAACGAAAGGCTAGGAGTCATTGAAGAGCAATTATCTCAGGGCAAGGACGGAATCCTGAGGTTAAATGGAAGAATATGGGTTCCAGTTTATGGAGGACTTTGAGATGTTATCCTCCGGGAAGCCCACAGCTCTAAATATTCCGTTCATCCTTAAGCTGATAAGATGTACCAGGATCTGAAGGCAAACTTTTGGTGGATAGGCTTGAAGAAGTCTATAGCTACCTATGTAGCTAAATGGTGAACACCAAAAGCCGTCAGGTTTGCTACAACAACCTGAACTTCCCACATGGAAGTGGGAAATGGTGATGATGGATTTCATCACCAAGTTGCCAAAGACAAGGAAAGGCAATGATACGATATGGGTGATAGTGGATATACTGACTAAGTCAGCACATTTCCTACCCATCAAGGAGACCTATAACTCCGACATGTTAGCCCAATTATACGTAGATAAGATTGTAGCTTTACATGGCGTACCTGTGTCTATTATCTCTGACAGAGATACTAGATACACGTCACATTTTTGGAAGAGTTTCCAACAATCTTTGGGCACGCGCTTAAATTTCAGTACGGCTTACCATCCTCAGACGGACGGGCAGAGTGAGCGTACAATCCAAACGTTGGAAGACATGCTTCATGCATGTGTGATCGACTTAGGTGGTAGTTGGGATAACCACCTACCATTAATCGAGTTCTCTTACAACAATAGCTACCATACCAGCATTAAGGCTGCGCCTTTCGAGGCTTTATACGGTAGAAAGTGTAGAACGCTCGTTTGTTGGGTAGAAGTTGGAGATGTCCAACTGTCAGGTCCGGAAATAGTCTTTGAAACGACGGACAAGATTATCCAGATTCGTGACTGACTGAAAGCTGCCAGGGATAGGCAGAAAAGCTACGCAGATCTAAAGCGTAAACCTATGAAATTCGAGGTATGTGAAAAAGTGTTGCTCAAAGTATCACCCTGGAAGGGAGTGATGCGGTTTGGTAAGAAAGGAAAGTTAAGCCCGAGATACATAGGACCATTCGAAGTCATCAAACATGTCGGATCAGTTGCCTATAAGTTAAACCTAGCTGAAGAGCTCAGTGGTATTCACAATGTATTCCACATCTGCAATCTGAAGAAGTGTTTCGCTGACGAATCACTAGTCATACCACATACAGATGTGCACATAGAAGAGAGCTTGAAGTTTGTCGAAAAACCTGTGTCGATCGAGGATCGATAGGTTAAGAAGCTTCGAAGGATGCATGTGCCTATTGTAAAGGTAAAATGGGATGCCCGAAGAGGTCCCGAATACACGTGAGAGGATGAGACCACAATAAAAGAAAAATACCCTCATTTATTTCAGTAAATCTCGAGGTCGAGATTTCTTTTAAGGGGGTGAGGATGTAACACCTCGAAAATTCACGTCCTATAATGTGTCGACACGTGTCATAGGTTTGAACGTGTGAAAGAATGTTCTTGAAGGACTAAAGTTGACAAACAAGAAAAGTATGTGAATATAAGGGTTCAAAATGTCAACAAGAGATAAATATACTTTACAGTAACCCAACACGATGCTCATACCTTCAAACGAATAAATAATGGATCATACGAAGCTAAATATGAAAGAAAGTGAGAGATTACAAACTACATGGGTTAAATGTGTCAACATGTTTAAAGTATACCTCTGAGTGACCTTTTAGCAAACCCGAAGCTATGTAACGGTTAATTATGCTCACTAGAATGCACGATAAAAATTTCATAAAGTTTCGTTATCGTATGAGAAAGTTATGATCAAATTCGTATACAAGTTGTTAAAGCGTCAACGTTGAAAATTATGACTTTTCGGGTAACATGAAGTGACCAAGAACTTAACAAAGTGGGTATAAGTCATGAACCCCTTATAAGTCAGGTTGAGGGGCTCAAATTTCAAGAAGTAAAGCTTGAATGACCTTTCGAAGGGCCAAGGGACAAGATGCAACAACTTGAAAATGTGAAATATGATTACAAGGCTCAGGCGGGTCGCGTAAGCATTAACAGAAGCTTACGCGGGCCGCGTCCGATGCCCAGTATCAGAAAGTTTAGACAACAGCCTATTTTCACGCTATAACTGACTTTAATCAGATATTTCACTCCATGGGCGACCCCTAAATAACTCCTAGGGCCTTAGGGACATCTGTGGATGATCCATGGCCATTGCTAGGCTTGTGTGTCAATGATCTATGAGATTTTAAGCACTATATAAAGGTCTCTTGTTGCAACCATTTGAACACACCTTCGTTCTATAATTCTGGAGCTTCTTGGAGCTTAAGAGCAGACCCAAGTCTTTCCAAATCGTGCGTAGGACTTCAGTAAGTATGCTTAACCTTTCCTAGTTGAGTTTTTACTTAGTTTTAGCTTAAAAGTCAAACCGTCGTAATTAACGGTAGACTTAGCGATTAATCATTAATGGTCCAGTGATTAGTCGAATTGAAGGTAGTTATAAGTTGGTAATTATGTGGGCATTAAACCGTTAAAAGGGCACCCTCTGATTCCCACTCTATCTAGACCATTTGTCAGGTCAAAGTTGATTAGAAAAAGTCAACTGAATGCTAATATTCTAATTAACGCATATTTAACAATGCAGAAGGCGTGTAACCTATTTTCTCACTCATATAACTTGGTAATAAGTATAATAACTGGTCTAGGCTTGTCTGATCCGACAATTTTCAGTAGAGACCCGGTTCGGAACCGAAAGTCGCATAATTTGACTTTTGCTTTGACTTTCCGTTCTGACCCGTTTAAGCATGTTTTAGAAATGCCTTAAAGCTTTAATTGGACTAGGTTACATGCTAGTATAACCCTCTGTGATTATACACCTTGGTTCAATATTTATCCAATTAATATGCATGATTCCGTTAATTGCTCATATGTTGACCATTATGCCCCTTTTCACCATAAAACGTGATTTTTAAAAATGTAAAAGAGTAGAAACCTTAGTTACTGAATTATAAACTTGTACCCAAAATTTGACATCAGTTTGAGGTGTAGATTGAGAGTTATGCTCATTAGCGTAATTAGAAAGCTTTTTAGCGATTAAACGGCATAATTAGCATATAGCCTATTTAAACCCACTTTTTGAAATCAAACTTTTTACCCACTGATGTAATATATTATTTTGGGATTTTTGAAGATTTTTAATTAATTTTAGGCTGAGCATAACTTAGAGTTATAAGCTTAAGTCGGCAATTGTCGGTTTTGCCCTTTGGGGCTATAAAATGAGTTTTACATATCTTTTTGACCCCAAACCTTGTGCTACTAATTTTAAACCTGCTGGAATAATAAAAATATCAACTTTCTATATAGAACCCGAAAATGGCTTCTAATCGCCTTTTTAAGCGTTTTTAACGCATAATATGTACTAAAACTATTTTAAACATACAAGGGTTGATACCTACTGATATTTTAGGTAAATTATAATATTTTAACAGTAAGCAAACGTTGTTTAACTCAGACTTCAGTTTTGATCTTTTCGGCTTATGAGAAATTACCAAAATGCCCCTACGGTGCATAGTTTGGTTATAATTGATAAATTTCACATATATGTTATACCCTACTGTTATAACTTATTAAATTAAGTATTTTTACTAATGATATCAGACCTGTAACTCAGGTTAATACTTGAACTCTTTTATAACCTTATAAATGACCAAAATACCCCTTCGGGGCATAGTTTGAGTTTAAATTCGTTTCGGGCATAATAAAAGATATCTTACTGATTTCACAACATATTTGAGGCATATTAACTTAGGAAACCTGTATATGGCTCTTATGGTTACCCGTTACGCCTCTTGCGCGTTCGGTTCGGTTTATGTAACTAGTTTGCATAAACTAGCCGAAACGGGTCAAACCTTATCGTTTTTATCTCAAAATCCAGAATGTGTTTAGATTACCCATATAAGACAAGTCTTCAAACTTGTCGGGTCAAAATCACATTCTATTCCGGTCTTCGCTTAATCACGTGTTCGAACCGTATCATTCCTTAAAACTAATCGGTCTAAGCTTAAGCTTAACTAAGGACCGTTAGGATTCTAATAGGTTATTATAAACCTTTGTTCCAGAATAGGAGAACCGGTAAAAGCTACCCGCATTTGCTAATTGAGATTTATACTTGCAAAGGTAAATACTTTTAACTTATTTTCCCTTATACGGGCTTGGGGTACGGTATATAAAATACCGCTTGGTCGGGCATTCAACCTTAATCATTTGGTGGTTAAGTATTATCGAGATGAACCGTTTAAAATATGTTTTGTTTGCTTAACGCCTTTGGGGGGTTAATGCCCAAGTCCCGGATATCCCTGGCATCATTTTACGAAATGGCCACGACCTAAGCGCGGGGTGTAGGCGTACACTCGTCAGTGCATAAATAAATAATGTGGTGTGTCTATTGATCTTTAACCCGGCATGAACCGAGCTACTGAACGCATAAGGAACATGTAATCCTTTTTACAAGTTTATATGTTTAAATAATTATCCCAAGTTATAAAAAGTTTGTGCCACGTGCATTCAAATCAATTTTATTAAACTTTTCAAAATGAGTCGGTTGAATGTATTTACCAGTGTAAACTGATGTATTTTCCCAAAAAGGTTAAGTGCAGGTACTAAGCGAACTAGGCTGGCTTTCTCCTAGCGTCCACAATAAGTCTCGCAAGCTCGGACGTCAAAAACTGTTGAACAATGTTTCCTATTTATTTTTAATCCAACTGTGGATTATTTTCAACTGTTTGTGATACTTGATGTTACAATTATATTCGGTTGAAACATATCTATCTTTGCTTCCGCTGTGCATTTAAATATTGTTTTGTTTGACTGTAATGTTACCAACCACGTCACGATACTCCCCCACCGGGCCCACCGGTAAAATGTGGAAATATCGGGGTGTGACATCTACGCGATACAGCATGATCGTCATGGACGATAATGTATAAAGTATGTATTATAACTTGAATGAAACATGCCAAAATGACTTCAAATATGGTGAAGAGATGTATGAAAAGAAAATCTAATGAATGAGATAAATGTTTTGTGTAGATGGCGGATAATGTAAACGTGAATGATGATATAGCGGCTCAACATGAAGCAATAAACGAAAGAATTGTGGAAGAAGTTTGGAAGGTAATAGAGGCTAGCATTCCTCGGCTAGCTCAAGAAGTTGAAGGTCAAGTGTTGGAAGTAGTCAACAAATTAGTGATGTCCCAAGTTGAAGAGCTAAAGGAAATGATCAATGAATTGCAAACGAAGAAAAGCACTCGAAGGTGCATGTATAAGGAATTTATGGCATGTAGCCCCTTGCCATATAAAGGGGAAATCGATCCGATAACCTCTCAAAGATGGATTTCAAGCACCGAGGCCGTGTTTGTAAGAAGTAGATGTGAAGCGGAGGATCAAGTGATGTTTGCTACGGGCCTCCTACAACTCCAAGCAAAGGATTGGTGGGACGCATATTCGAAGGAATTGGGGGATGATAAAGTACAAACATTAACATGGCAAGAGTTCAAGGAGCCATTTCTGAAATATCATAGCCCACAATCCGCAATTGATAAGATTCAAGAAGACTTCTTACGTCTTCGACAAAAGGATGAAACGATTGATGAGATAACGAACAAGTTCCTTGAAAAGGTGAAGTTTTGTGGGGAGATAGCGGGGACTGAGAGGTTGAGAATTTTACGTTATCATGCTATGTTAAAGGATGAATATCAGGAGTTCGTAAATCCCTCCAAGTGTGCAACGTTGAATGAATTAATCGACTGGGCAAGAGATAGGGATATCGAGTTAAGAAGGCAGGTTGAACGGGGAGAGAAAAGGGTGGCGGAGAAGCCTACCCACACAAACCCATCGAAAAAGGCAAGACATCAAGATCAAAACAGGAAGGGGAAGACAAGTAGTGGAATTCCGACTTGCAAGACATGTGGGAAACATCATTCATGTGAATGTTTGTTGGGAAAGAAAGGATGCTACAAATGTGGGCAAGAGGGACATCCGTATTATAGGTGCCCCGAAAATTCAAAAGCGTGTTACAATTGTAATCAAACGGGGCACATTAAAGCAGAATGTCCGAAACTCCAACAAGGGGCAAAGAAAGATGGAAAGAAGGATGAGTCTTCCAAGGCTCGTGGGAGGATGTTCCAGTTAACCTCGGATGAAGCTAAGACTAGCCCGGATGTGGTTTCAGGTATATTCTTGGTTAATTCTATGCATATGAATGTTTTATTTGATTCCGGGGCTAGTAGATCGTTCATTTCTAATGAGTTGTTAGTTCATCCATCGTTTAAGCTTGAAAAGATGTTAGTACCCTTAGAAGTGGAAGTTGCTGATAGTAAAAGCTATTTGTTACATAATATTTGTAGAAGCTGTAAGATTTTGATCGAAGATGAGGAATTTAGTATAGATCTTGTCCCGATGTTCATGGGGGAATTTAAAGTAGTTGTAGGAATGGATTAGCTAGCCCAAAACCACGCTGAAATTCAATGCGAAAAGAAAGTCATTCATGTAGTAACCTCAGGGGGGGGGGGGGGAACGGGTAAGTGTTCAATGAGGTAGGGTTATTAATTCGAAATTGTGTTCTATAATTAAAGCCATCAAACATGTGAAGAACGGAGGTAAGGCGTATCTATCTTATGTGACTGACACCAATCGAGGTGTTCCAAAGCTTGAAGATGTGAATGTAGTGAACGAATATCCGGATGTGTTTATGAAAGATTTACCGGGGCTTCCGCCCGAGCGGGAAGTAGAATTCAAGATAGAGCTTAACCCGGGTGCGAAACCGGTAGCTAAAGCTCCTTATCGGTAGGCCCCGACCGAAATGAAAGAATTGATGATGCAACTTCAAGAGTTGCTCGATAAGGGTTTTATTAAACCAAGTGTTTCACCATGGGGAGCGCCCGTATTATTCGTGAAGAAGAAAGATGGTTCGATGCGAATGTGCATCGACTATCGAGAGTTGAACAAGTTAACGGTGAAGAATCGTTACCCGTTGCCCATAATTGATGACCTATTTGACCAAGTTCAAGGAGCAAGTTGGTTTTCGAAAATCGATCTGCGGTCGGGTTACCACCAACTGCGTGTACGAGAAGAAGATGTGCCGAAGACTGCGTTTCGAACGCGGTACGGACATTACGAGTTTTTAGTAATGTCCGTTAGGCTAACGAACGCACCAGCTACGTTTATGGATTTAATGAAACGGGTGTGCCAACCTATGCTTGATAAGTATGTAATCGTTTTTATTGATGATATACTAATATACTCCCGAAGTGAAGCAGAGCATGCTTCCCACTTACGTGATGTATTGGAAACGCTTCGCAAGGAAAAGTTATATGCAAAGTTCTCAAAGTTTGCCTTTTGGCTTAGAGACGTACAATTTTTGGGTCATGTAATCGACGCGGATGGTGTCCATGTGGACCCATCCAAAGTAGATGCAGTGATGAATTGGGTACCCCCGAAGAATCCAAGCGAAATAAAAAGTTTTATAGGCTTGGCTGGGTACTACAAGAGATTTATCCAAGATTTCTCCAAGATAGCCTCGCCTATGACGAAGTTAACAAAGAAGAGTGAAAAGTTTATATGGGGCGAAGAACAAGAAAAAGCGTTTCAGACTTTAAAAGAAAAGCTCTCAAATTCTCCATTGTTGACATTACCGGATGGAACGAATGATTTGGTGGTGTATACTGACGCCTCCCTCCAAGGTTTAGGTTGCGTGTTAATGCAAAAGGGTAAAGTCGTTGCTTATGCTTCAAGACAACTCAAGCAACATGAAAAAAATTACCCAACTCATGATCTAGAATTGGCGGCGGTCGTATTTGCCTTGAAGATATGGAGGCACTACTTATATGGGGTGAAATGTACTATTTACTCGAATCATAAAAGCTTCAAATATTTTTTTGAGCAGAAATATCTTAATATGAGGCAACGAAGATGGTTGGAACTCGTTAAGGATTACGATTGTGACATTCATTACCATCCCAGGAAGGCTAATGTAGTGGCGGATGCTCTAAGTCGAAAGGAGTACCCGCCTCCTATTCGGGTGAAATCGATGAGGATGGTAATTACTTCTAAACTCCTTGAAGAAATACGAGAAGCTCAACTAAAATACTTAAATGTCGATGACTCAAAGAAGGAAAGAACGAAAGGATTTATTCACGACTTGAAAGAAAATGTGAATGGTATGAAAACGAGGTATGACCGAATCTGGATACCTCGGGAATGTAATGTGAAGGAATTACTTTTGAATGAGGCTCACAAGTCTCGATACTCCGTTCATCCGGGAGCTACAAAGATGTATCGAGACTTGAGGATGAATTATAGACATTGTCAAGTACGTTG
>JARYGA010060806.1:0-26848 GCA_030545235.1 Helianthus tuberosus | reverse complement strand
GTAACCTTGGATTTATCAAATCCCATTTTTGTTGTAGGACCTCCAAGACATGATCTG
This sequence comes from Helianthus tuberosus, assembly GCA_030545235.1. Classification (NCBI taxonomy): domain Eukaryota; kingdom Viridiplantae; phylum Streptophyta; class Magnoliopsida; order Asterales; family Asteraceae; genus Helianthus; species Helianthus tuberosus. The sequence goes on along the minus strand of JARYGA010060806.1, from coordinate 26,791 downwards.
CCAGGAATTTCCATGAATCTTTGAGCTCTTCTGATTACACTCGCCATGCACCATCTGATGTCGATCAACTCCATCTCTTCTGGATCGATTTGATCGTAATCCTCTTTTTTTATGTTTGGATTTCCAATTTAACCTGCCACCAAACTTTCGTAGGATTCTATAATAGATGCTAAGAAGATCAGTTGTTGTTTGGTTGAATCAACATTCATACTCTGAGAATTTTTCAAATTCAAGGCAATATTGCATTGAACCACATTTGGATTAGAATTATTTGGTGCTGAAGATGATTAATTCTTGGTATTTGAATTTGAATAACCAAAACCACACTTCGATGAATTGCTTTGTGGTGAATCATTTGAAATTTTTGCACAAAAAGTAGTACCAATCTTTGACGATTGATTGTTCATCAACATGCTTCCATGATAATATAAATTCACGTTCTGCTGATAATTTGAGCTGTTAATCTTATTTTGCTTTGGAGTTCCAGCTCATGGCCTTCAAGTTTTTCAATCAATGTGTCTAAGGTTATTTCATCAAATTTTGCACCATTTTTCAGAATCATGATATACGTTTGCCAATCATCTTCATATGGCAATGCTTCAATGAGTTTGTCGATGATTTCTTCTCTATCTTTTCTGATATCGAATCTTTTAAGCTCAAGTTTTAGATGACAAAAGTGTTCTATCATCTGTCGAACATTCTCACCCCTCAGAGTGTTAAACCGATCAAACTCTTTCTTAAGCAATGATATTTGTTTTTCGTTATCGCTTTTCCACCTACAACCTTAATTCTTAACGCTTCCCACATAGATTTTGAAGTTTTGTCATGTCGAATCAGAGGAAGAATATCAACTCTTACTGATTGTTGTAACAGTGTAATCATTTTTTTGTTCGTTATAGAATTCCTTTTTATCCCTATACAGTGTAATCATCTTTCCACCTACTGTAATCTTCTATATTCATCAGTTTGGGTGGTTTCTAATAGGTTCCGTATACATTTTCAATGTTTAAACTATCAAATATGACGTTTGAAACATTCTTTGGTGTGGATGTTGTAGTGGATGTGAAAACATTGTAGAATTCATTGTAAAACTCCTCCTCCATGATTTCAAGTTCCAAACACACGAGAAATACCTGCAACAATCAAAACTAGATCAGATAACTTTGAAAACCAAGAACACTTAACTCTTGATCCGCACGAACGGGAATAAGCTAGATCCACGCGAATGTATAATATTCTACTCCGTGCGAGCTGATAAAGTTGATTCGTACGTATTGACTATAACCAGATCCGTGCGGATGGACTTAAGTCCAATTCAGATGAATGCGCAACATACCAGCCATGTTTTTCAAAGTTTTTCAAAGAATTTTTGATGAAGTTGTTTGAATTTTGATCAGAAACTTTCAAAGATTGATTAAAACATGATTTTGCACAACATATTTAAAAATTAGCCAATTTTATCCGTGGATTCGACGTGAAATTTGTGTTTTAACCTTGAAGAAGATGAGTAGAAGAAGAATGAGTAGAAAATGATGAAATCAGCTCTGATTTGGATCTGATTTGCTTGAATCTTGTATCTTTAGTCCTCGCAATCAATCTCCCGCTCTGATACCACTTCTAGGAACGTGTTTGGACAGATGATGAACTTCTTTGATGTACGATTGATTACTATTAATATCGTATCTTATGCGGAATTCAAGTACGAGAGTGACTTGAACAAGAACCAGTAATTATAATATGATTTCTATTGATTGTATTGTAGTACAAAAGCACGAAATCACTTGGACATAGTTTTCCCACTCAAGTCCACAAAGTTATTTATGAACAAGACAACAAGACCCCTATTTATACTACATCTAGATCCGCACAAACACATTAATCACGGACGCACATCAGATACAGATGGACATGCGCATCCGCGCGGATCAACACCAAACCCTAATCTCCATTCTTGTGCACCTGTATGCGTGGATCCGTGATAACTGTCCATGCGCACCAAAGTATAATGATTCAACTTTTGTCTTGTTCTAACTTATTAACTACGACTCGTTTCATTTGATACTAAAACACGTGATTGACGGAAACAATAGACATAGTGCATTCACAGTTCTCCTCCTTCCAGGTCATTAAAGTCTCAGCGTGCTGAATATAGTTTAGAAGTGGTGCTTAGTGAATCGTAGTAGATCAATTGTGACATTGGCAACTTCAAAGAAGAGCTGTTTTTCATTTATTGCTTATGTCATATTTAGCATCAATTAAATGCTAAACTTAGAGGTGGTGAAATGGGTTGGTTTACGTCAGTTGGGTATACGGGTCAAAACAGGTTCATGCCAAAAAATGTTTTTATTGGGGCCGGTTGACCCGTTTTAATTTTCTTTTGAATGCTCAATTTGACTAGATTTAGTATTACCATAGTAAAACTTAAAAAGTGTCCATTTACACTGGAACAATCTTGACCCGTTAACCAATTGACCTATCATGCCACATCTACTACTAAATCTTTATACGTGTATTTGTTTTTGACAAGATAAGTGTTCATATATTCTTGACATGGTTATTATTTTCAGGCCAATAAAGTAAAAGGGGAAAACTAATCGTCTCTAAAGTGCATTTCATATGTAGTATGATAAGAATATTAGCAACACTAGTGCATTTCATATGGACTATATTAGCCCGTGATGAGACAACTATAAATGGCTATTGAAGGTTGCAAGCTTAAGCCTGGAAGATTGGAGCAAGTTTGAGAAAATCACCTTCTGACCAGCCATGTCTATAATCCTTCTTTGTTTGGTTTTTGTTGGTTTTGGCCCCCTTTGGATTTTGTACTATGTAGGCATTAGCCGCTTACTAAGTCTGCATGTTTGTTTTCTTCTTTAAGTGAATAAAAGCATGCTTTGGCTGGTAAAAAAAAAACTAACTGCATTGGTTTTGTAACTTCATTTGATACATTACGTACCCGCAGGTAGAGGGATGGATTTCGTTACTTGAACGTTTATTTTTTTTCAAAGGATTATATCAACAATTTTAAGTTATATATGAAACGCCCAACTTTTCACATTCGACTAATAACATAAAATTCATACAATTTTACAAAATTTTGACATGGCCCGTTTGAATTAAGAACTTTTCCCATGCTTTTAACAACATCATTTTAATTAAGTCCTACGACACTTTTCAAGATAACAAAAGTTATGACCATATAAGGTTCACCATAAACATTTTGTACAAAATACACATAAGGTTTAGAAATCCAAACTACTTACAAACATACTAGACACAAGTTTGACATCATATCACAAAATGAAATTTTACACCCATTCATATTAGACAACTTGAACCGGAAGCGTATAAAAGTCGACATTGTGTGTTCGATCCGAGTGCACCGCAATCATGCATGGGATTTACCTATCATCCATAACAACAAAACATTTATTAGTTCTACATGTATATGCAATAACGAATCTTTTACCCAACTACCATTATTCGACCCGTTAACAAATTCAATTTCTTTTGTCAAGGACCATACTACATTTCATTCTTTTCCTCCTAGCATAAATTTCTTTATGCTCTTCAACTTTTCTTTTAGAAATGTTCAACATCTAGTCTACTCGAACCAACCGAAATGGGTTAATACATACCCTTCATTTAACATGCTTTCATTATTTTGACCCGTTATCCACAAGTCATTTTCTAGCCATTTCCATTCTACCTTTCCCACGACTTATGACCCTTTTGAGTGGTCATTACACATCCAATATTATCAGATTACTTATCCGTATTCAAACATACAACATATCACAATTTCCGCTATAAGCAAATATGCATCTCAACACTAAGGTTTAAATAACTAAATTAACATCCGTAGAACTACATAAAAGGAGAATTAAGTTCATATGAACTTACCGTGATCTTGAGATGCTTGTGATTTCGAGTGACTTGCGCCTTCTTCTTTCTTCGTGCTTTTATGTCATAACTTTACACTTTTAGCTTTTGTATGCTTTATATTACTTATGCATTTTATTCATTGATCATGGCGTTATATGACTAAGCATACATTCATTTTCATTCAATAACAATATTTTATCAAAATTCCATATCATAACACAACTAAATTATTCTATGGCATTTCTTCAAACACCTGGCGTGCATACTAACAAATAATCATAAAGTACAATTATCTTAAGCACATTCTTCCATAATTCAACAATGGATTAACATAAACATCCCTAATTCCCCATTTTGCCATACTATCTAATAACATATGGTTGTAGCATCAATTATTTATCAACATTTCTTCAAACACATTATTTCAATCACATATACCATACTAGTTAGCATATAGGGTTTCAAGGTTTCTAATCATCCTATGACATACATATGGGTTTTTACTTCAAATCATCATTGTGTACAATTTCAAGCATGATTGTAACTCCCATATGCTAATACATCTCGTTTTCATATCTAATTTCACATAAGAATCACTGATTACACATATCACACTTCATCAACTAACATTAAAACATGAAATTCGACTTACTTGATACTTATAACACTTAGGGGATCCTGATTCCTAGTTCATGCATTGAAATTTCGGCCCTTTACTCTTTTGATTTTGTGGAAACTTGAAGAACTTGGGTTTTGAAGGAAAAACCTCTTCCTGGCTCTCTCTCTCTCAATCGTACCCACCCCCCCACACAAGAACTGGGCATTTTTTTGTTAAGGGTTTTTAATTACAAAACTTTCACTAAACCCCCTCCTCTTTTAGAACATATCACTTTATTTCATTTCTACTTACTAACTTGGTAAACTTAATGCATATATGAGGTTTTGATTTGTTAAATGTTATAAATCTTAATAATGGTAAAATTTCATATTTACCATTTCTTTTCGTCAAAGTTTTGCGATGAAGCATTAAAGTACGTCACATACGAAATTTGGGGTGTTACAAGTCTACCCCCTTAAAGATGGTTTCGTCCTCGAAACCTAAATACGTACCAAATAATTCCGGGTAGTGCTTTCGCATGTCATCCTCCGCTTCCCACGTAAGATCCGATCCCTTTCGACGTTGCCATTGGACCAACACTTGTCGAACGGATTTGTTGTAGAGTTGCTTCACTTTAAAATCTTTTATTGCCACAGGCTTTTCCACATAATTTAACTTTTCATCCACTTCAATATCATCCAAGGGCACATATGCCGTTTCATCCGCGAGGCACTTCCGTAGTTGCGACACATGAAAAGTGTTATGAATTCCATCCAATGCGGGAGGTAATTCTAACTGGTACGCTACCGACCCGACCCGACCCGAGCGAGTATTTTGAATGGTCCAATGTATCGAGGACCTAGCTTTCCGCGTTTACGAAAATGAATTATCTCTTTCCATAGAGAAACTTTTAGCAAGACATAATCCCCCACTTGGAACTCAATCGGACGCCTTCGCCGATCCGCATAAGACTTTTGTCTATCTTGCGCCGCTTTTATTCTTGATCTAACCATATCAATCTTCTCATTCGTTTTGTCTACAACATCTTTTGATGCGAGTTCGCGCTGACCCACTTCCCCCAACAAACCGGGGTTCTACATTTCCTTCCATAGAGCATTTCGTAAGGGGCCATTTTCATGATGTTATGATAACTATTATTATATGAAAACTCTACCAAAGGTAGATGATCATCCCAGCTTCCTCCGAAATCCATAACACATGCCCTTAGCATATCAACCAATGTTTGGATAGTTCGTTCCGACTGACCATCGGTTTGTGGATGGTAGGCGGTGCTTATATGTAACTGGGTCCTTAATTCTTCATGAAATTTTCTCCAATAACGAGATGTGAACCGGGTATCCCGGTCGGACACTATAGACACCAGAACCCCATGTCGAGATATAATCTCATTCGTATAAACTTCCGCCATCTTTTCCGAATTATAGGTTTCTCGGATGGGTAAGAAATGTGCACTTTTGGTTAGTCGGTCAACGACTACCCATATAGCATCGTGCCCCTTCCTTGTTCTAGGAAGTTTAGTCACCAAATCCATCGTTACATGCTCCCACTTCCACACCGGTATCTCCAATGGTTGCAACTTTCCATATGGCCTTTGGTGTTCGGCTTTTACATGAGAACACGTCAAACATTTAGCAACGTACTTGACAATGTCTATAATTCATCCTCAAGTCTCGATACATCTTTGTAGCTCCCGGATGAACGGAGTATCGAGACTTGTGAGCCTCATTCAAAAGTAATTCCTTCACATTACATTCCCGAGGTATCCAGATTCGGTCATACCTCGTTTTCATACCATTCACATTTTCTTTCAAGTCGTGAATAAATCCTTTCGTTCTTTCCTTCTTTGAGTCATCGACATTTAAGTATTTTAGTTGAGCTTCTCGTATTTCTTCAAGGAGTTTAGAAGTAATTACCATCCTCATCGATTTCACCCGAATAGGAGGCGGGTACTCCTTTCGACTTAGAGCATCCGCCACTACATTAGCCTTCCTGGGATGGTAATGAATGTCACAATCGTAATCCTTAACGAGTTCCAACCATCTTCGTTGCCTCATATTAAGATATTTCTGCTCAAAAAAATATTTGAAGCTTTTATGATTCGAGTAAATAGTACATTTCACCCCATATAAGTAGTGCCTCCATATCTTCAAGGCAAATACGACCGCCGCCAATTCTAGATCATGAGTTGGGTAATTTTTTTCATGTTGCTTGAGTTGTCTTGAAGCATAAGCAACGACTTTACCCTTTTGCATTAACACGCAACCTAAACCTTGGAGGGAGGCGTCAGTATACACCACCAAATCATTCGTTCCATCCGGTAATGTCAACAATGGAGAATTTGAGAGCTTTTCTTTTAAAGTCTGAAACGCTTTTTCTTGTTCTTCGCCCCATATAAACTTTTCACTCTTCTTTGTTAACTTCGTCATAGGCGAGGCTATCTTGGAGAAATCTTGGATAAATCTCTTGTAGTACCCAGCCAAGCCTATAAAACTTTTTATTTCGCTTGGATTCTTCGGGGGTACCCAATTCATCACTGCATCTACTTTGGATGGGTCCACATGGACACCATCCGCGTCGATTACATGACCCAAAAATTGTACGTCTCTAAGCCAAAAGGCAAACTTTGAGAACTTTGCATATAACTTTTCCTTGCGAAGCGTTTCCAATACATCACGTAAGTGGGAAGCATGCTCTGCTTCACTTCGGGAGTATATTAGTATATCATCAATAAAAACGATTACATACTTATCAAGCATAGGTTGGCACACCCGTTTCATTAAATCCATAAACGTAGCTGGTGCGTTCGTTAGCCTAACGGACATTACTAAAAACTCGTAATGTCCGTACCGCGTTCGAAACGCAGTCTTCGGCACATCTTCTTCTCGTACACGCAGTTGGTGGTAACCCGACCGCAGATCGATTTTCGAAAACCAACTTGCTCCTTGAACTTGGTCAAATAGGTCATCAATTATGGGCAACGGGTAACGATTCTTCACCGTTAACTTGTTCAACTCTCGATAGTCGATGCACATTCGCATCGAACCATCTTTCTTCTTCACGAATAATACGGGCGCTCCCCATGGTGAAACACTTGGTTTAATAAAACCCTTATCGAGCAACTCTTGAAGTTGCATCATCAATTCTTTCATTTCGGTCGGGGCCTACCGATAAGGAGCTTTAGCTACCGGTTTCGCACCCGGGTTAAGCTCTATCTTGAATTCTACTTCCCGCTCGGGCGGAAGCCCCGGTAAATCTTTCATAAACACATCCGGATATTCGTTCACTACATTCACATCTTCAAGCTTTGGAACACCTCGATTGGTGTCAGTCACATAAGATAGATACGCCTTACCTCCGTTCTTCACATGTTTGATGGCTTTAATTATAGAACACAATTTCGAATTAATAACCCTACCTCATTGAACACTTACCCGTTCCCCCCCCCCCCCCTGAGGTTACTACATGAATGACTTTCTTTTCGCATTGAATTTCAGCGTGGTTTTGGGCTAGCTAATCCATTCCTACAACTACTTTAAATTCCCCCATGAACATCGGGACAAGATCTATACTAAATTCCTCATCTTCGATCAAAATCTTACAGCTTCTACAAATATTATGTAACAAATAGCTTTTACTATCAGCAACTTCCACTTCTAAGGGTACTAACATCTTTTCAAGCTTAAACGATGGATGAACTAACAACTCATTAGAAATGAACGATCTACTAGCCCCGGAATCAAATAAAACATTCATATGCATAGAATTAACCAAGAATATACCTGAAACCACATCCGGGCTAGTCTTAGCTTCATCCGAGGTTAACTGGAACATCCTCCCACGAGCCTTGGAAGACTCATCCTTCTTTCCATCTTTCTTTGCCCCTTGTTGGAGTTTCGGACATTCTGCTTTAATGTGCCCCGTTTGATTACAATTGTAACACGCTTTTGAATTTTCGGGGCACCTATAATACGGATGTCCCTCTTGCCCACATTTGTAGCATCCTTTCTTTCCCAACAAACATTCACATGAATGATGTTTCCCACATGTCTTGCAAGTCGGAATTCCACTACTTGTCTTCCCCTTCCTGTTTTGATCTTGATGTCTTGCCTTTTTCGATGGGTTTGTGTGGGTAGGCTTCTCCGCCACCCTTTTCTCTCCCCGTTCAACCTGCCTTCTTAACTCGATATCCCTATCTCTTGCCCAGTCGATTAATTCATTCAACGTTGCACACTTGGAGGGATTTACGAACTCCTGATATTCATCCTTTAACATAGCATGATAACGTAAAATTCTCAACCTCTCAGTCCCCGCTATCTCCCCACAAAACTTCACCTTTTCAAGGAACTTGTTCGTTATCTCATCAATCGTTTCATCCTTTTGTCGAAGACGTAAGAAGTCTTCTTGAATCTTATCAATTGCGGATTGTGGGCTATGATATTTCAGAAATGGCTCCTTGAACTCTTGCCATGTTAATGTTTGTACTTTATCATCCCCCAATTCCTTCGAATATGCGTCCCACCAATCCTTTGCTTGGAGTTGTAGGAGGCCCGTAGCAAACATCACTTGATCCTCCGCTTCACATCTACTTCTTACAAACACGGCCTCGGTGCTTGAAATCCATCTTTGAGAGGTTATCGGATCGATTTCCCCTTTATATGGCAAGGGGCTACATGCCATAAATTCCTTATACATGCACCTTCGAGTGCTTTTCTTCGTTTGCAATTCATTGATCATTTCCTTTAGCTCTTCAACTTGGGACATCACTAATTTGTTGACTACTTCCAACACTTGACCTTCAACTTCTTGAGCTAGCCGAGGAATGCTAGCCTCTATTACCTTCCAAACTTCTTCCACAATTCTTTCGTTTATTGCTTCATGTTGAGCCGCTATATCATCATTCACGTTTACATTATCCGCCATCTACACAAAACATTTATCTCATTCATTAGATTTTCTTTTCATACATCTCTTCACCATATTTGAAGTCATTTTGGCATGTTTCATTCAAGTTATAATACATACTTTATACATTATCGTCCATGACGATCATGCTGTATCGCGTAGATGTCACACCCCGATATTTCCACATTTTACCGGTGGGCCCGGTGGGGGAGTATCGTGACGTGGTTGGTAACATTACAGTCAAACAAAACAATATTTAAATGCACAGCGGAAGCAAAGATAGATATGTTTCAACCGAATATAATTGTAACATCAAGTATCACAAACAGTTGAAAATAATCCACAGTTGGATTAAAAATAAATAGGAAACATTGTTCAACAGTTTTTGACGTCCGAGCTTGCGAGACTTATTGTGGACGCTAGGAGAAAGCCAGCCTAGTTCGCTTAGTACCTGCACTTAACCTTTTTGGGAAAATACATCAGTTTACACTGGTAAATACATTCAACCGACTCATTTTGAAAAGTTTAATAAAATTGATTTGAATGCACGTGGCACAAACTTTTTATAACTTGGGATAATTATTTAAACATATAAACTTGTAAAAAGGATTACATGTTCCTTATGCGTTCAGTAGCTCGGTTCATGCCGGGTTAAAGATCAATAGACACACCACATTATTTATTTATGCACTGACGAGTGTACGCCTACACCCCGCGCTTAGGTCGTGGCCATTTCGTAAAATGATGCCAGGGATATCCGGGACTTGGGCATTAACCCCCCAAAGGCGTTAAGCAAACAAAACATATTTTAAACGGTTCATCTCGATAATACTTAACCACCAAATGATTAAGGTTGAATGCCCGACCAAGCGGTATTTTATATACCGTACCCCAAGCCCGTATAAGGGAAAATAAGTTAAAAGTATTTACCTTTGCAAGTATAAATCTCAATTAGCAAATGCGGGTAGCTTTTACCGGTTCTCCTATTCTGGAACAAAGGTTTATAATAACCTATTAGAATCCTAACGGTCCTTAGTTAAGCTTAAGCTTAGACCGATTAGTTTTAAGGAATGATACGGTTCGAACACGTGATTAAGCGAAGACCGGAATAGAATGTGATTTTGACCCGACAAGTTTGAAGACTTGTCTTATATGGGTAATCTAAACACATTCTGGATTTTGAGATAAAAACGATAAGGTTTGACCCGTTTCGGCTAGTTTATGCAAACTAGTTACATAAACCGAACCGAACGCGCAAGAGGCGTAACGGGTAACCATAAGAGCCATATACAGGTTTCCTAAGTTAATATGCCTCAAATATGTTGTGAAATCAGTAAGATATCTTTTATTATGCCCGAAACGAATTTAAACTCAAACTATGCCCCGAAGGGGTATTTTGGTCATTTATAAGGTTATAAAAGAGTTCAAGTATTAACCTGAGTTACAGGTCTGATATCATTAGTAAAAATACTTAATTTAATAAGTTATAACAGTAGGGTATAACATATATGTGAAATTTATCAATTATAACCAAACTATGCACCGTAGGGGCATTTTGGTAATTTCTCATAAGCCGAAAAGATCAAAACTGAAGTCTGAGTTAAACAACGTTTGCTTACTGTTAAAATATTATAATTTACCTAAAATATCAGTAGGTATCAACCCTTGTATGTTTAAAATAGTTTTAGTACATATTATGCGTTAAAAACGCTTAAAAAGGCGATTAGAAGCCATTTTCGGGTTCTATATAGAAAGTTGATATTTTTATTATTCCAGCAGGTTTAAAATTAGTAGCACAAGGTTTGGGGTCAAAAAGATATGTAAAACTCATTTTATAGCCCCAAAGGGCAAAACCGACAATTGCCGACTTAAGCTTATAACTCTAAGTTATGCTCAGCCTAAAATTAATTAAAAATCTTCAAAAATCCCAAAATAATATATTACATCAGTGGGTAAAAAGTTTGATTTCAAAAAGTGGGTTTAAATAGGCTATATGCTAATTATGCCGTTTAATCGCTAAAAAGCTTTCTAATTACGCTAATGAGCATAACTCTCAATCTACACCTCAAACTGATGTCAAATTTTGGGTACAAGTTTATAATTCAGTAACTAAGGTTTCTACTCTTTTACATTTTTAAAAATCACGTTTTATGGTGAAAAGGGGCATAATGGTCAACATATGAGCAATTAACGGAATCATGCATATTAATTGGATAAATATTGAACCAAGGTGTATAATCACAGAGGGTTATACTAGCATGTAACCTAGTCCAATTAAAGCTTTAAGGCATTTCTAAAACATGCTTAAACGGGTCAGAACGGAAAGTCAAAGCAAAAGTCAAATTATGCGACTTTCGGTTCCGAACCGGGTCTCTACTGAAAATTGTCGGATCAGACAAGCCTAGACCAGTTATTATACTTATTACCAAGTTATATGAGTGAGAAAATAGGTTACACGCCTTCTGCATTGTTAAATATGCGTTAATTAGAATATTAGCATTCAGTTGACTTTTTCTAATCAACTTTGACCTGACAAATGGTCTAGATAGAGTGGGAATCAGAGGGTGCCCTTTTAACGGTTTAATGCCCACATAATTACCAACTTATAACTACCTTCAATTCGACTAATCACTGGACCATTAATGATTAATCGCTAAGTCTACCGTTAATTACGACGGTTTGACTTTTAAGCTAAAACTAAGTAAAAACTCAACTAGGAAAGGTTAAGCATACTTACTGAAGTCCTACGCACGATTTGGAAAGACTTGGGTCTGCTCTTAAGCTCCAAGAAGCTCCAGAATTATAGAACGAAGGTGTGTTCAAATGGTTGCAACAAGAGACCTTTATATAGTGCTTAAAATCTCATAGATCATTGACACACAAGCCTAGCAATGGCCATGGATCATCCACAGATGTCCCTAAGGCCCTAGGAGTTATTTAGGGGTCGCCCATGGAGTGAAATATCTGATTAAAGTCAGTTATAGCGTGAAAATAGGCTGTTGTCTAAACTTTCTGATACTGGGCATCGGACGCGGCCCGCGTAAGCTTCTGTTAATGCTTACGCGACCCGCCTGAGCCTTGTAATCATATTTCACATTTTCAAGTTGTTGCATCTTGTCCCTTGGCCCTTCGAAAGGTCATTCAAGCTTTACTTCTTGAAATTTGAGCCCCTCAACCTGACTTATAAGGGGTTCATGACTTATACCCACTTTGTTAAGTTCTTGGTCACTTCATGTTACCCGAAAAGTCATAATTTTCAACGTTGACGCTTTAACAACTTGTATACGAATTTGATCATAACTTTCTCATACGATAACGAAACTTTATGAAATTTTTATCGTGCATTCTAGTGAGCATAATTAACCGTTACATAGCTTCGGGTTTGCTAAAAGGTCACTCAGAGGTATACTTTAAACATGTTGACACATTTAACCCATGTAGTTTGTAATCTCTCACTTTCTTTCATATTTAGCTTCGTATGATCCATTATTTATTCGTTTGAAGGTATGAGCATCGTGTTGGGTTACTGTAAAGTATATTTATCTCTTGTTGACATTTTGAACCCTTATATTCACATACTTTTCTTGTTTGTCAACTTTAGTCCTTCAAGAACATTCTTTCACACGTTCAAACCTATGACACGTGTCGACACATTATAGGACGTGAATTTTCGAGGTGTTACATCCTCACCCCCTTAAAAGAAATCTCGACCTCGAGATTTACTGAAATAAATGAGGGTATTTTTCTTTTATTGTGGTCTCATCCTCTCACGTGTATTCGGGACCTCTTCGGGCATCCCATTTTACCTTTACAATAGGCACATGCATCCTTCGAAGCTTCTTAACCTATCGATCCTCGATCGACACAGGTTTTTCGACAAACTTCAAGCTCTCTTCTATGTGCACATCTGTATGTGGTATGACTAGTGATTCGTCAGCGAAACACTTCTTCAGATTGCAGATGTGGAATACATTGTGAATACCACTGAGCTCTTCAGCTAGGTTTAACTTATAGGCAACTGATCCGACATGTTTGATGACTTCGAATGGTCCTATGTATCTCGGGCTTAACTTTCCTTTCTTACCAAACCGCATCACTCCCTTCCAGGGTGATACTTTGAGCAACACTTTTTCACATACCTCGAATTTCATAGGTTTACGCTTTAGATCTGCGTAGCTTTTCTGCCTATCCCTGGCAGCTTTCAGTCAGTCACGAATCTGGATAATCTTGTCCGTCGTTTCAAAGACTATTTCCGGACCTGACAGTTGGACATCTCCAACTTCTACCCAACAAACGAGCGTTCTACACTTTCTACCGTATAAAGCCTCGAAAGGCGCAGCCTTAATGCTGGTATGGTAGCTATTGTTGTAAGAGAACTCGATTAATGGTAGGTGGTTATCCCAACTACCACCTAAGTCGATCACACATGCATGAAGCATGTCTTCCAACGTTTGGATTGTACGCTCACTCTGCCCGTCCGTCTGAGGATGGTAAGCCGTACTGAAATTTAAGCGCGTGCCCAAAGATTGTTGGAAACTCTTCCAAAAATGTGACGTGTATCTAGTATCTCTGTCAGAGATAATAGACACAGGTACGCCATGTAAAGCTACAATCTTATCTACGTATAATTGGGCTAACATGTCGGAGTTATAGGTCTCCTTGATGGGTAGGAAATGTGCTGACTTAGTCAGTATATCCACTATCACCCATATCGTATCATTGCCTTTCCTTGTCTTTGGCAACTTGGTGATGAAATCCATCATCACCATTTCCCACTTCCATGTGGGAAGTTCAGGTTGTTGTAGCAAACCTGACGGCTTTTGGTGTTCACCATTTAGCTACATAGGTAGCTATAGACTTCTTCAAGCCTATCCACCAAAAGTTTGCCTTCAGATCCTGGTACATCTTATCAGCTTAAGGATGAACGGAATATTTAGAGCTGTGGGCTTCCCGGAGGATAACATCTCAAAGTCCTCCATAAACTGGAACCCATATTCTTCCATTTAACCTCAGGATTCCGTCCTTGCCCTGAGATAATTGCTCTTCAATGACTCCTAGCCTTTCGTTAGGATAGTTAGCTTCCAACATAGCTTCCTTCTGTGCAGCTAACAACCTTTCATTCAAACTGTTCTTTATTCAATGCTCTTGGCATTGATTCGAATGGGTTTCACTCTTTCCTTCCGACTTAAGGCATCAGCAACCACATTTGCCTTGCCTGGATGGTATCGGATTTCACAATCATAACCATTCAACGTCTCCATCCATCTTCGTTGCCTCATGTTTAAATCCTTTTGGTTAAACAGGTGCTGGAGGCTCTTGTGATCAGAATAGATCACACACTTGACACCATATAAATAGTGCCTCCATAGCTTCAGTGCAAATACAACGGCACCCAACTCCAAGTCATGGGTGGTGAAATTATTTTCATGCACCTTTAACTGACGTGATGCATAGGCAATAACTTTGCCTTTCTGGATAAGCACACATCCCATGCTAGTGTGTGATGCATCGCAGTAAACCACGAATTCTTCGGTACCTTCAGGCAATGTAAGTACAGGAGCGTTGCTCAACTTCTGTTTAAGGATATCAAAGGATTCTTGCTGTTTAGGGCCCCAAACGAACTTTATTTTCTTACGAGTCAAAGAAGTTAGGGGTGCAGCAATCCTTGAAAATTTTTCAATGAATCGCCTATAATATCCTGCCAATCCCAAGAAACTGCGAATTTCTGTGGGCGTCTTTGGCTCTTGCCAATTCATGACAGCTTCAACCTTAGCAGGATCCACTTGGATACCACGCTCACTAACCACATATCCAAGGAATTGGACTTCTCGAAGCCAGAATTCACACTTCGAAAATTTGGCGTAAAGCTTCTCCTGTTGAAGTAGTGAAAGAATACATCGAATATGCTTCTCATGATCAGCCTTGTTCTTCGAGAAGATGAGGATGTCGTCAATGAAGACGATGACAAATTTGTCTAAGTAGGGCTTGCAGACGCGATTCATGAGATCCATGAATGCGGCAGGTGCATTAGTGAGCCCAAAAGGCATCACTAGGAACTCGTAATGACCATAACGAGTCCTAAATGCAGTCTTGTGTACATCTTCATCTTTAACCTTCAGTTGATGATAGCCTGTGTAACACCTGTGTCATTTCAACCATCAAACAAATGCCAAACCAATGAAATATTGTATTTCATACTTTGTACTTGTATAAATATGTGTATCTTTTGCACATATCAACTCTTGTTCGATTTCGAGCTCTAAATCGCTTTCTGGAAGGTTATACGCGCACTGATGTGTAGATATAACCAGTTTAATCCAACGAACACTCCGGAATAGTGAAATAGGCTTAACATACCTTAAATAACCTTTACATAACTTAGATATAAGTTTTGGAAGGTTTGGTGTGGTGAAATCAAGTTAAATCGCTTACAGGGACTAAAGTTGACAAACTGCGAAAGTATGCCAATTTGAACTGTAACAGACCTTCCGGAACATGACCATAAGTTAAACATACTATAAATATCCTTTACATAGCTTAGAAATAGGCTTTGAGGGGTTCGGTGTGCTAAAATAAACTTTTGGGTCATTCAGGGACTAAAAGTGTCAAAAAGTGCACAAGTTTGCATTTTCGCGCATAACTTACGTTCTGAATACATCCAGACATCCAAAAATTTATGTAAGCACTAAAATATTTTATTTTAGTGTTCGCCATAAGAAAAATCCATTCGTCGCGTCATTTGGTTCGTTTTTCGCATTCGGGACCAGATTCGATGTATTAGCCGTTGTTTAATTCACAACCACACATTCTAAACTTGCTTAGTCAGCGGATAAGGATGGAATTTTAGCACCATGACTTTGCAACACATGTATGGATGGAATTTAAACACCTAAACACCATAACTTTGCAACACATGTATGGATGGAATTTAAACACCTAAACACCATAACTTTTCAACACATGTACGGATGGGATTAAGGCACGTTTTCCATGAAACGATCTTAACGGTTCGGGTATTCCTATAAATACCCCATACCCCCCATTGCTAAAATCACTAGAAACTTGATTTGAGAAACTCTAAGTTGAAACATTTGTTTCATACCTGAGATTTTTGAATCGAGTTTAGCATTCGGGGACCCTTCGTAAGTATTCTTTCGTTCTTTTCCTTATTTTATTGCTTTTCGAGTCCGAAAGTCAAACTTTGTTTGACTTTCAGCGTTGACCAGTAATGGTCAATGCGAAGTTCTTTTGAACTTCGCAACGTGAGTGTAATCACGTTGGTCATAGTCCCTTGGGACTATGCCCACTGATTACCACGTTGTCTAGGGTCGTAGGGTAAGCGATCTAATGAATCGCTTATACCTCGAACCCGACCCAGTTTGGTCGATCATTAGGATCCGACCAAACACATTAGGTGACCATAGTAGGTAGGGAATAACCTTCCGAGGTTATACCCTATGGTCACATCGTTTAAGTAGTTGTATGATAGGTAGTTTATATGCCTTAGGTAAATTACCAGAATACCCTTTTCATGTATAATTGGTAATTAAGCATATGTAACCTAAACCTTTGTCACATAACTGATTATGTAATATGTTTAGGCATATAACACTTGTCATAGGGCTAGTTAGGCGGTCCAAACGCGTTTCACGCGAACGACGCGTTAAAGTAGCATAAGCTACCTAAACGGGTCGTAATGGGTCGTAGACACTTAGGTTAAGTTTCATTTAGTATGTAGGCTTTGATTAACCATATCACATGAGTTCCTACACTCATTTGGTTTACAAACCCTCATGCTACCCAATCTTCCGATTTAGGTCCGGTTTATTAATGTAGTTACCTATATTAGGTGCCGTTTGATATTCCGCGATCTCTAGCATTGCTTGGTGGTTATCCTAGGACTTCTGAGCAATCTCAAGTGAGTACATAGACCCCTCTTTTACTGTTTTCCAAACTGTTTTGGGGTGGAACACATGTGCCTACTTGTTACTTTCATGCTTTCCTGTTTTAACATCATATACTGCTATGTTCGTTAGTACATTATAGTACATGATTTTATGACATTTCATGCTAGGTGTGCCCAATTGTGTGCATTACTTAGTACATCGTTTTACATGACATTTTGACATAGACATTTCGGCATAGACATTTTAACATGATTGACATTTGATCATGCATTTCCCACAAAACATAACTTTGATTTAAACCAAGATTTACTTCAATACTTTGTTTTTGTGCATATGGTTTAGTTGAGACATTTCACTTGCCATACATGACATCTTGACATAGACGTTTGACATGGATATTTGACATAGACATTTGACATGGATATTTGACATAGACATTTCGATATGATTTACATCTTCACATGAACACTTTGACATATTACCCAATACATTTGACAATTTATTTAAACATAGACTTCTTACATTGGTTGGTTTGGTTTGATTAAGTGATTAAGTAACGATGCGTGTGTAATATGATAGAAGCATGGTGGATACGCCGCTGGTACTTCCTATATATAAGTGTTTGTATGGTATTACATATCATAGCGTTATTTGAATCATTTCAGTTTGAGACATAGAACATTTTATACAAATAACATACTTTTCACAAGACATTGATTTATAAACAACTTATCTTATGCAAACATATTTTACTTGGTTATTCATTTAACCTTACATTTATTTATACTTATCATCTGATCTTATCGATTTTCAAATGATTTACCAAGCAAAGCAAATAACAAGGTTCATGACTAAACATTTTCTCAAACATAAGTCATGAAACCTATTTTCACAAAACCTTTGTATCTCACAGGCATTTTTATGCTGACGTACCTATTTTCACATGTGTTTTTCAGGAGCTGTTGCATAAGATGATCAAGATATACTTAGGCAGACTTGGGCTTTAGTGACAATAAAAGATGCAAGACTAGTTAATTATGTTGTATTTCTTTGTTTAATAAGACATTGTAACACTTTTAATCAATAAAACGAAACTTCAATTGCCATGGATTTGAAACAATTAATTCTGTTACAACACTCCCCGACATTTCCGCCACGTTTTGTATGTTCTACGTGGTCGGGGTGTGACAGAAAAGATGGTATCAGAGCCAATGGTTATAGGGAATTAGGTTATTAGTAATGCTTTGACCTAGTCTATAACTTTCTTAGGACCCTAACGCGAGTTTACTTGCGTTTAGTCATAAAACAATACCGTCACCTATCCTTAGGCGACGACCACAACAAGAACATAAATTTCAAAACCGCTTTGAAAACTAATCATCTGTTCTAGGATGATTAATTACTAGGTTTTGAACCCTCAATTATAAGGTTTTGAACTCTCTATTAAATGGTTTTGAACCCCTTTGAGTTTTCAAAACTTCGTCAAGGTTTTGGGTTTTAAATAATGTGAACACGTGCAAACTGGAAGGGTGAATGCCTGTATTCTGGGTTTTCTGTCGAGGCAAGCACTTCGTATACATCTCATCAGACGCGAGACCAGTTGTGCTTACCTGGGAATTCTTGGGATGAGTGTTCACTTATAGGCGAGCATGTCTTCGCGATACATTATTTTTGACCCATTTACTTTGATTAGTCACCGTCTCATTTGTTTGCCTTAGGTAACAAACAAATAATCGCAATCTTCATGCGTTGTCATTTTCTCTCGACTATCTTTCCCTTGTTTCCTCCCATGTCTTCTATTTTCTTCATGGTGCCTCTTCATCGCAACAACAATGTCCGAACCAGGTGCTGCAATTACCCAGCGAATAGGCGTCGTACTCCAGAGGACCGTTGACTTAGCTATCACCATGACTCGCCTCAGGGATGAAGCCGTAAGGGAACTGCTCCTTGGTGCAATCAATGCAACTGTCATCATCCAAACCAAATACCCTGTTTCAAATGTACCCACGGTGGACGATGGAGACATTTGGTTAACATGTGCCGCTTTGCAATCCAGAGCAAAGCTGTTGCAAATCCTGCTGCTGCTCAACCTTCAAACTCTGCTTCATATGTCGCTTGACATATTTGGCGCCTCAACCTCATGAACTTTCTACCTTGTGTATCGAATTAAGCACGCCTAGTGCAAGGTGTCGGAACACCTCTCGTTACACAAATTCCAAAATCCATGTAGGATATTTCTATCCTCATAATTAGATCCTTGTGGATGGGTATCATTCATCGGAATCCTTAATTGAATTCTTTGTATGATTCAATACGTACATCACAATTCAATAAGGACAAAGCCGAATTCCTTTTAAGATTATCCTATCTTCATAGATAGATTCTTGAAATGATTAAAGTGCCAAATGAAATCCACGAATTGGATTCCTGGTGTACTTTAAGTATCCGCGTCCAAAGATAACAAGTTAATAACCAAGTTAAACAACTATGTGATTATGTGCTTATGTGTTTCCTTTTATGTTTTTGTGTGATCCAAATTCTTGTCATTCAAATCCTCGTAGAATCTTCCATATCTTTGGGTGCTATATTAAATCCTCAACGGGCTTGTACGTAATAGTAAAGACCCTTGGATTATATTGTACCATTCTATAATTAGATCCTGAGAGGTCTAGGTAAACAGATTGATCCAAAAATCTGGTTAGGAATATCATGTGATGATATAGCTGAAAGGACTCCTTGGTGGTCTAATTAAAAGGATCCTTTGTTGATCTAATTAAAAGGACCCTATGGTAGTCTAGTCACACTCATCACAGGTTTGATTATCCTCCCCACAAACATTTCAGGACAAGTTGTGCGGACTATGCAAGGAATTGCATAATTATGGATGCATACATAATTATGGAATTCAGTGCACAGAAACCACAGCGAATTTTGTCATGTGTCTAGAGTCTATTCCGTTCATTTTTGTTTCTGAAGATGTAAAATGACTATTCCGTTCATTTTTGTTTCTGAAGATGTAAAATGGCTATTCCGTTCATTTTTGTTTCTGAAGATGTAAAATGACTATTCCGTTCATTTTTGTTTCTGAAGATGTAAAATGACTATTCCGTTCATTTTTGTTTCTGAAGATGTAAAATGACTATTCCGTTCATTTTTGTTTCTGATGATGTAAAATGGCTATTCCGTTCATTTTTGTTTCTGAAGATGTAAAATGACTATTCCGTTCATTTTTGTTTCTGAAGATGTAAAATGACTATTCCGTTCATTTTTGTTTCTGAAGATGTAAAATGACTATTCCGTTCATTTTTGTTTCTGAAGATGTAAAATGACTATTCCGTTCATTTTTGTTTCTGAAGATGTAAAATGGCTATTCCGTTCATTTTTGTTTCTGAAGATGTAAAATGACTATTCCGTTCATTTTTGTTTCTGAAGATGTAAAATGGCTATTCCGTTCATTTTTGTTTCTGAAGATGTAAAATGGCTATTCCGTTCATTTTTGTTTCTGAAGATGTAAAATGGCTATTCCGTTCATTTTTGTTTCTGAAGATGTAAAATGGCTATTCCGTTCATTTTTGTTTCTGAAGATGTAAAATGGCTATTCCGTTCATTTTTGTTTCTGAAGATGTAAAATGACTATTCCGTTCATTTTTGTTTTTGAAGATGTAAAATGACTATTCCGTTCATTTTTGTTTCTGAAGATGTAAAATGATTTGTTTCTGAAGATGTAAAATGGCTATTCCGTTCATTTTTGTTTCTGAAGATGTAAAATGACTATTCCGTTCATTTTTGTTTCTGAAGATGTAAAATGACTATTCCGTTCATTTTTGTTTCTGAAGATGTAAAATGACTATTCCGTTCATTTTTGTTTCTGAAGATGTAAAATGACTATTCTGTTCATTTTTGTTTCTGAAGATGTGAAATGACTATTCTGTTCATTTTTGTTTCTGAAGATGTTGTGGAAAATGACTATTCTGTTCATTTTCGTTTCTAAAGAATGCCTGTTGAAAATAACTCTGTTCATTTTTCATTTCTGAAAAATGTTCGTTAAAGAGAAATTACAGGGTTATGTCTTGTTCATCTTTGATGGTTATTTAACACAAAGTCACAAATAGACTCATACGAATTAATTTCGGGACGAAATTTCCTAAAGTAGGGGAGACTGTAACACCTGTGTCATTTCAACCATCAAACAAATGCCAAATCAATGAAATATTGTATTTCATACTTTGGACTTGTATAAATATGTGTATCTTTTGCACATATCAACTCTTGTTCGATTTCGAGCTCTAAATCGCTTTCTGGAAGGTTATACGCGCACTGATGTGTAGATATAACCAGTTTAATCCAACGAACACTCCGGAATAGTGAAATAGGCTTAACATACCTTAAATAACCTTTACATAACTTAGATATAAGTTTTGGAAGGTTTGGTGTGGTGAAATCAAGTTAAATCGCTTACAGGGACTAAAGTTGACAAACTGCGAAAGTATGCCAATTTGAACTGTAACAGACCTTCCGGAACATGACCATAAGTTAAACATACTATAAATATCCTTTACATAGCTTAGAAATAGGCTTTGAGGGGTTCGGTGTGCTAAAATAAACTTTTGGGTCATTCAGGGACTAAAAGTGTCAAAAAGTGCACAAGTTTGCATTTTCGCGCATAACTTACGTTCTGAATACATCCAGACATCCAAAAATTTATGTAAGCACTAAAATATTTTATTTTAGTGTTCGCCATAAGAAAAATCCATTCGTCGCGTCATTTGGTTCGTTTTTCGCATTCGGGACCAGATTCGATGTATTAGCCGTTGTTTAATTCACAACCACACATTCTAAACTTGCTTAGTCAGCGGATAAGGATGGAATTTTAGCACCATGACTTTGCAACACATGTATGGATGGAATTTAAACACCTAAACACCATAACTTTGCAACACATGTATGGATGGAATTTAAACACCTAAACACCATAACTTTTCAACACATGTACGGATGGGATTAAGGCACGTTTTCCATGAAACGATCTTAACGGTTCGGGTATTCCTATAAATACCCCATACCCCCCATTGCTAAAATCACTAGAAACTTGATTTGAGAAACTCTAAGTTGAAACATTTGTTTCATACCTGAGATTTTTGAATCGAGTTTAGCATTCGGGGACCCTTCGTAAGTATTCTTTCGTTCTTTTCCTTATTTTATTGCTTTTCGAGTCCGAAAGTCAAACTTTGTTTGACTTTCAGCGTTGACCAGTAATGGTCAATGCGAAGTTCTTTTGAACTTCGCAACGTGAGTGTAATCACGTTGGTCATAGTCCCTTGGGACTATGCCCACTGATTACCACGTTGTCTAGGGTCGTAGGGTAAGCGATCTAATGAATCGCTTATACCTCGAACCCGACCCAGTTTGGTCGATCATTAGGATCCGACCAAACACATTAGGTGACCATAGTAGGTAGGGAATAACCTTCCGAGGTTATACCCTATGGTCACATCGTTTAAGTAGTTGTATGATAGGTAGTTTATATGCCTTAGGTAAATTACCAGAATACCCTTTTCATGTATAATTGGTAATTAAGCATATGTAACCTAAACCTTTGTCACATAACTGATTATGTAATATGTTTAGGCATATAACACTTGTCATAGGGCTAGTTAGGCGGTCCAAACGCGTTTCACGCGAACGACGCGTTAAAGTAGCATAAGCTACCTAAACGGGTCGTAATGGGTCGTAGACACTTAGGTTAAGTTTCATTTAGTATGTAGGCTTTGATTAACCATATCACATGAGTTCCTACACTCATTTGGTTTACAAACCCTCATGCTACCCAATCTTCCGATTTAGGTCCGGTTTATTAATGTAGTTACCTATATTAGGTGCCGTTTGATATTCCGCGATCTCTAGCATTGCTTGGTGGTTATCCTAGGACTTCTGAGCAATCTCAAGTGAGTACATAGACCCCTCTTTTACTGTTTTCCAAACTGTTTTGGGGTGGAACACATGTGCCTACTTGTTACTTTCATGCTTTCCTGTTTTAACATCATATACTGCTATGTTCGTTAGTACATTATAGTACATGATTTTATGACATTTCATGCTAGGTGTGCCCAATTGTGTGCATTACTTAGTACATCGTTTTACATGACATTTTGACATAGACATTTCGGCATAGACATTTTAACATGATTGACATTTGATCATGCATTTCCCACAAAACATAACTTTGATTTAAACCAAGATTTACTTCAATACTTTGTTTTTGTGCATATGGTTTAGTTGAGACATTTCACTTGCCATACATGACATCTTGACATAGACGTTTGACATGGATATTTGACATAGACATTTGACATGGATATTTGACATAGACATTTCGATATGATTTACATCTTGACATGAACACTTTGACATATTACCCAATACATTTGACAATTTATTTAAACATAGACTTCTTACATTGGTTGGTTTGGTTTGATTAAGTGATTAAGTAACGATGCGTGTGTAATATGATAGAAGCATGGTGGATACACCGCTGGTACTTCCTATATATAAGTGTTTGTATGGTATTACATATCATAGCGTTATTTGAATCATTTCAGTTTGAGACATAGAACATTTTATACAAATAACGTACTTTTCACAAGACATTGATTTATAAACAACTTATCTTATGCAAACATATTTTACTTGGTTATTCATTTAACCTTACATTTATTTATACTTATCATCTGATCTTATCGATTTTCAAATGATTTACCAAGCAAAGCAAATAACAAGGTTCATGACTAAACATTTTCTCAAACATAAGTCATGAAACCTATTTTCACAAAACCTATGTATCTCACAGGCATTTTTATGCTGACGTACCTATTTTCACATGTGTTTTTCAGGAGCTGTTGCATAAGATGATCAAGATATACTTAGGCAGACTTGGGCTTTAGTGACAATAAAAGATGCAAGACTAGTTAATTATGTTGTATTTCTTTGTTTAATAAGACATTGTAACACTTTTAATCAATAAAACGAAACTTCAATTGCCATGGATTTGAAACAATTAATTCTGTTACAACACTCCCCGACATTTCCGCCACGTTTTGTATGTTCTACGTGGTCGGGGTGTGACAGCCTGACCTCAGGTCGATCTTGGAGAAGTAACTTGCCCCTTGAAGCTGATCAAATAGATCGTCGATTCTGGGCAATGGGTACCTAGTCTTGATAGTGACCTTATTAAGCTCACGGTAATCGATGCACAGACGCATCGATCCATCCTTCTTCTTGACAAATAAGATTGGTGCTCCCCAAGGAGATGAACCCGGTCTAATGAAACCTTTGGCTAGCAATTCATCTAGTTGCGTTCTCAATTCCTTCATCTCTGTTGGTGCCAATCTATAAGGTGCTCTAGCAATAGGTGCTGCCCCAGGGATGATGTCAATTCTGAATTCGACTTGTCTATCTGGTGGTAAACCAGGTAGTTCTTCAGGGAAAACATCAGGATATTCAGAAATGACAGGGATGTCTTCAATCTTAGGCTTCGGCTCATCAATAGTCACTTGTGCCATGTAGATGACACAACCCTTTTTCAAACACTTAGAGGCCTTGAGCATAGTCACTTGCTCAGGCAGTCCATGCTGAGTATCTCCCCGAATGGTAAGTGATTCGCCAGACAGAGTCTTGATCACTACTTGCTTCTTATTGCAGACAATCTGGGCCTGATTATGAGATAACCAGTCCATTCCCAAAACTATGTCAAAACCAGCTAACTTCAAAGGAAGTAGGGACAAAGGAAAAGAGTGGTTCCTAATGGATATAACACATCCATCTAACATAGTTGAGACGGTTTCTATGGTGCCATCTGCTAACTTCACCTCATACTTCACACTTAAGGTTTTAACAGGTAAATTCAGCAATTTGCAAAACTTATTATCTACAAATGATTTATCAGTGCCTGAATCAAAAAGTACTCTTGCATAGACATCATTTATGAGGAAAGTACCTGTGATCACGTTATCGTCCTGCACAGCTTCTTTCGCATCCATCCTGAAGACCCTAGCATTGGTCTTTTTCCCATCCTCTGCCTTCTTTGCAAGTTTTGGGCAGTTTGACTTGATATGCCCCTTTTCGTTGCAACTGTAGCACGTTGTGTCCTTCAACTTTTTGCAATCCAAGGTCTTGTGTTCCTTGGACTTGCATATCCCACATGCAAAAGTTCTCGACTGGGTTTGCGAGTTCGATTCATACCTGCACTTCCCGAAGTGCTGTCTCTTGCAGATCTTACCCTTGGGCTTTTCTCCAGATTAATGCCCATCCTTTCTAGACTCAGACCCTTTCTTGTGGTCATTGTTTCCTCGGTGTTTCTTGTTTGACCTTCGTGAATTGTCATCTTCACATTTCCTTTTCTCGGCATCCGTGTTCCTCAGCGATCTTTGTCTGACCGCGTCCAGTGTGAGGGATAAGGATATATCAGTTACGGATCTGAAAGTAGTTGGCCGAGAGGCCTTCACGCTTGCCTTAATCTTTGGGGCTAAACCCCCAATGAAACGAGCTATTCTTTTGGGTTCCGGGGTCACCAGATACGGAACCAATCTTGATAATGTGTTGAAGCTCGTAAGGTAAGCTTGGCAATCCAAATTCTTCATAACCAAGGATAAGAAATCAGATTCGATCTTTTCTACCTCATGCTGAGGATAGTAGTTGTGACAACTCGAAATTTAGAACCTTTCGTTGTACGTTTGAACACTAAGTGACTAACTAATTTGATGATTTAATGAATGATAAGTGAACCTTTATATGATTATGTGTTATGTTACATGTATGCTTGTGTGTATGTATGCGAGTATGTATATGAACCGAGACAACACGAACCCGACTCGAGACCATGTGGTCTCGAGTGAACAATGACTTATGGGCCGGTTGGGCCACACATACACACTTAGCCTATTTCGAAAGCCCATTAGGGTGCATTACTTGGAACTAGTATTTAACCCATATGGATAGCCAACATCACCACTTTTGAGCAACCTACACTCACCCACACACACACTCTCCTTCTCCCTCACTAGAACTCTAAGCCACAACACCCTCCTCCCTCACTCTCGGATCAAACCGGTGACCACAAGAGCTCTCGGATTCAAGCCTAAGACCTCCATTGAAAACTCAACCGGTTAGTGTCCTTATGATGTTTATTGTTAAATGATAGTGTGGATGATATGATTTAACTAGTTAGTTGTATGCTTGATGATGTTGTGACTTACATGATGTTACACAAGGACTAGTCTACAATACATGATGAATTAGTGTTCAAGTAGTCGATTCATAAATGTTTTATGTTATGTGTTTACATTCGGTTAATGATGATTACATGATAATGTGTTGGTTATGTTAGGATGAATAATGTGTGCTTATTTATGAGTGTTATCGGCTTCATAGGGTTTGGATGTTGGTACAAGTTGGAATGATTTATGAATGGAAACCGTATGCT
>JARYGA010060805.1:34452-102468 GCA_030545235.1 Helianthus tuberosus | reverse complement strand
GGTCCCATGACTTTCCGCCTCCTCGGAACTTTTGGTCAAGCTCCGCCACTGCTTTGTGGGGCGTTACTTGACAAGTAGCGAAACGCGTAAGGGAGGGGCTTTATATCACAAGAGAGTGTGGTGGTAAGGGGGTTATATAACCCATTCAATTATACATACATATGTATGTATATATATGTGTGTGAGTTGGGTAAAATGGGTCACGCCGCTATGTAGCTCGCGGGGATCCAAAATTGAACCCCCATAGCACTTGCCGTAATGGTGTTCGGCGGCTCTATGGGGCGCTATAGCCCCTTCTCCCGTGATGTGCCGCCCCATTACACAACCTCTAATAATAGAGATGTTGCAGTCAAAGTTCTCCATCTTAATGAAGGAGCTCACAGAAGCTTTATGAGAGAGTGTGAAGCTTGGTGAAGTATTCGACACTGTAATCTTTTGAAGATAATAACTTCGTGTTCAAGTGTTGACCATCAAGGCAATGATTTCAAAGCTTTGGTCTATGAGTTCATGCCCAATGGGAGTTTACATGATCGGTTGCATTCAAGTACAAGTACATCCAAACTAGACCTTGTTCAAAGAATAGGTATCCTCATGGATGTTGCAATTGCTGTTAATTATCTTCACAATCATTGCTTAGAAACCATTGTTCATGGTGACTTGAAGCCTAGCAACATTCTACTTGATGAGGATATGGTGGCCCATGTTGGAGACTTGGTTTAGCTCGGTTTCTTGGAAGAGGTTCAAACCAAAACAACTCAACGTGTTAAAGGAACAGTTGGTTATGCACCTCCAGGTAAGATTCTTACACCCCATATGCCTATAAATATGTTTAGATTGTTTCTTTTTTTTAAGTAGTTGCTTATAAGTGGCAGAGTATGGTTTTGGGAGTGAGATGACAAGTAATGGGAATGTTTATAGTTTTGGCATATTATTATTGGAGGTGATGACCGGGAAAAAGCCAACAGACGACATCTTCAATGAAGACCTCAGCTTACATAAATTTGCTTCGACATCATTTCCAAACCAAGTGATTGACATTATTGATGGTAGTGTAATTGTTGAGCAAAGTACAGAAGCAAAGGCAAAGAAAATGGAGGAATGCTTGATTTCAATCATACAGATTGGAGTATCATGCTCTATGGATTCTCCGCCACAACGGATGAGTATTGAAGATGTTGTCCATGAGTTGCAGCATATTTTAGATGTGCTTCCACATAATTGAGATGTCCTGTTATCTTTTTAACTTAATATGGTTGAAACTCTTCACGCTATTATTTGTATCTCTGGTTTCATTGAATGTTATTTTACATATGTACACCCTCTCTCTCAGCTCTAATGCCATGCTTACATATATGGAGAGTTAATGGAAACTATAAGGTGTAGTGAATAACGATGTTAGATAACTTTTACTAAATCAAACATGTTTGTTAATGCATGAAATGGATAAAATAACATTTTATATAAATTTTACTTATAAATTATCATATGTTCATAATTCATCCCAATAATGTTACAAGCAAAAAAAAAGGCATACAGGCAATATTAAAAGGATTAAGAAGTAACAGACGAAAGAACCATGGTCAATGATACGGCTCGACCATGGATCAGCCTTAGTAAGATGCGCATCAAACTTCAAGTTGGTTTTGTCTAGTTCTAAAATTTGGACCGGGTGTTGGCCGGAATCTACCCCAACCTTCTATCCACTAGAAGATATGCTTTTCAGGTTATTTTCTTGTCAGAATGCACCTAGACTACCACGTGGTGTTTTCCTGCGTTGCGCCTCGCCTATGTGCCCTGTGTGCCCTTAAAAACTATGGCCCAAATTTTACTATGTATGTAGAAATTGTATGTAGGAGTATAACACTATAAGGTTTGTAGGTCATTATAGCAAATTTATTACTTATTCAACTCGTTGTCATCTTATAGTGAACATCAATCAACACTAGACACTAGTACAATTTGGACCATGTCTTAAAACTTAGCGTCTTAAAATCCGATTATTATTATGTTAAATACTTTTGGGCTTTTAGAATATGGGCCGCTGTGTATGGGCCATGTGAGCAGGTCTCGGAGACCATCCTTGGATCTTGTAAATTTTTAGTCTAGGTTGATAGGCAATCACCAACTGTGAGCAACTATGAACGATTCTAAAATTTCTAAGTTTGAAAATTGAAATACTTTGACATGCTTACAAATATTACAAAAGAATAACAATATTAATATTTTTAGCATAACCAATGTGAAAACACACATGTGTTTGTAGATAATCACTCGTTAATTTAATATAGTTTTACTATTTATGTAAAGAAATAACTTCTTCTATCCGGCCATTTAACAAAATATCACACGTGATTCTCTTTAAGAAGAAATAAAATATGTTAAAACAATTTTTTAATCCAATAACTTGATTGACAAAAAGATCATGTTTGGTTTGTATGTTTGTTATAAACTTAGATGTGGTAGTAGGGTTGGGGACCTCAGTTGTGATGGCAATTGTGTTGGGCCGTTGGCGGCGGTTGTGGTGTTGGAGAAAATGGTGGGGATTGGCGGCACGACAGTGGTGGTTGTTCGTGTATGGTGGTTGTGGCAGCAACGATGGTGATGGGAACAATGACGATGCAAACCGCGATTGTTATTGTTGTAGCGGTAGTTATTTTAGATGCGATTGTGGTGGCGATGGTGTAGAAATTAAAGATACCAAATTGATTGAAATTCTTCACTTGGTAAAAGTTGTTAACTAGTAAAGAAATTTGAGAGAAATTCTTATTTTCACTTTTCTTTGAGAGAAATTCTTACCTTTAAATTCAAATAAACTACTATTAAGCTCTCCCATGTTGCGGTGGGGGTGTAAAACGGTGTCATATAAACTCGCAAAATTTAGATCATATAAAGCGTAAAACGAAACGTAAAAACATTAAACCACACACACATGTTACGTTGTGTTAATTTGCAAAATTTAGAACGAAACCTAAAACGAAGAATTTGCAAAAGATGAACAGTATAGGAGACGAAAGTTGAAAGTAAAACGTTGCGAGGTTCAATTGCAAAAAAAAAAAAAAAAAGTTTTATCTTAAAAGTAAAAAATCAAATAGTTTTGGTTAAAAGTTAAAAAAGTAAATAGTTTTAAGCTAAAAGTAAAAAAAATCAATTTTTTTAAAACATCCCTAAGCATTAAGTACAACATCTCTATGCACAAAAGTGTTCTAAATTTATACTATGTAAATATAAATTTTACAAACCAAACAAATAAAAAATATAACTCTACTGGGGAAATTTTTAGGGACCCAATTGTACAACTTTAATATTTACACAAACAAAATAAAAAAGTCCGGTCGGGTAAGGCTACAATATAAAATAAAATAAAAAATCTTTATCTAGTAAATAATAAGTAATTGGTTGCGTCACATATTACTATTATGTGAATACAAGATCTTTTTTCCATTTATCTTATTTCATCCCTTCAGATTATATTTCTTAATTTTAAAAAATTAATAAAAAAGCAGAAGTAATAAAGCATAATACAATATAATATAATATATTAAACTTATTAGTTAGTACTTAGCTATACATAATTTTAATCATATTTTGTATCTCAAAATAATATTTTTATAAATTCTAAGTTTTTATTACTAACTATCTAATATGTTATTTATTCTATTAATATAATACATAGGTTTCTAACCTATTAAATAGTAAAAAGATAATAAATTTAAGTTATATAAATTAAAGCGTAGATAAAGATATTATTTGATATAAAAAGATAATACTGACCCCTAATATACTTGAACATATATTGGCGTTTGACTTTAGATTTCAATTGTTGGGTTCTACATTCTAACATCCAATACTCATGTATCATGTATGTTGTGTTTTTTTATTAGAGGCATAAAAGTCTTCCATATATCACATGTTTGACCTTCTGCCAGAACAAATTGACTTTATATAGTTAACTTTGACTTTTCTACCTTCAAATTTCGTTGTACTTAATGTGATATTATCCTATTATCCTATCTACTAAAAACACAAGTTGTGAATAGTGTTTTAGGTATTTATGTAATTTACATTCAAACTTTCATAATTTATCTTCACTCTTTCACGTGTGACCCATCAATCTTCTAATTAATTTCATAGTTGTGAGTTTATGTTGTGGTTGATTTCCATCAAAACACAAGCTTAAATTTTATTTAAATTCTGTCCAAATGTTAAGTTATTGAAAACTTATTTTAATATATTACTCTTTTAAGAAAAAATAATCCTATCTATTAAAATCACAAGTTGTGAATAGTGTTTTTGGGTATTTATGTAATTTACATTTAAACTTTCATAATTTACCTTCACTCTTTCACATGTGACCCATCAATCTCTTAATTAATTTCATAGTTGTGGGTTTGTGTTGTGATTGATTTTCACCAAAACACAAACTTAAATTTTATTTAAATTCTGTCCAAATGTTAAGTTATTGAAAACTTATTTTAATATATTAGTCTTTTAAGAAAAAATATTATCCTATCTATTAAAATCACAAGTTGTGAATAGTGTTTTTGGGTATTTATGTAATTTACATTCAAACTTTCATAATTTACCTTCACTCTTTCATGTGTGACCCATCAAGCTCCGAATTAATTTCATAGTTGTGGGTTTGTGTTGTGGTTGATTTCCACCAAAACACAAGCTTAAATTTTATTTAAATTCTGTCCAAATGTTAAGTTATTGAAAACTTATTTTAATATATTAGTCTTTTAAGTAAAATATGAAAATGTATTTTATCCTATCTATTAAAAACACAAAGTTGTGAATAGTGTTTTTGGGTACTTATGTAATTTACATTCAAACTTTCATAATTTACCTTCACTCTTTCACATGTGTGACCCATCAACCTCCTAATTAATTTCATAGTTATGGGTTTGTGTTGTGGTTGATTTCCACCAAAACACAAGCTTAAATTTTTTTTAAATTCTGTCCAAATGTTAAGTTGTTGAAAACTTATTTTAATATATTAGTATTTTAAGAAAAAATATGAAAATGTATTAAACTAATTTAAAACTAGGAAAATATAAACATAAACCATTATAATAAAAATTAGAAATTGCATGAACAATTACAATTTTTGCGATCTTGCGTTTTCGGGCTAAAGTAAATGGCAGCATCTCTGGTGGAACATTGTCGTGTGGCTTAGTATACATCTTCATATCCCAATCATACATAAGTTGTCTTGCCGCCTCACATTGTTCTGCAACTAATGCTATAGCGTCTTCCTCTCGTTGTAATAAAACGTTGACTTTTCTACCTTCAAATCTCGTTTTACTTACATATGTGATGTTGTAATAAAACATTAAAACCAATGTATTCTCAGAATACTAATTGTTGAAAACACTACTAAAATCTAAAAGGTAAAACTAACCATATCTTAATACGATAACGATTACATGGTGTTTGTAAGATTTTATATGGTTGGTCTATAAGGTTGTGTAATTATGGATATTTTTAAATGCATAGATTCGCTTTTATTAGGGCTGCAAACCAACACCCGTTCAGCGAACAGTTCGTGAACCGTTTGGCGGGAAGTTCGTTTGTGTTCGTTCGTTTATTAAACAAACGAACTCAAACAAGAAATTTCGTTCGTTTAGTTACATGAACGAACATAAACAGAGGTTGCGTTCGTGAACGTTCGGTAACATGTTCGTTTATGTTTTTAGTTTTTATATTTTACTTTTCAAAATTCCGACAATAAAATATTTAATAAGTGTCAGTGTATTATATATTTTTGTTCATGAACATTTTGTGTTCGTTTGTTTCCATTTGTGTTCATGAACATTAGTTTGTGTTCATCAACGTTCAATTTTGTTCGTCGCCTAAAATTGACAAACAAACACAAACGATAACGAACAAGTTCATTTCCTTAACAAACAAACACAAACATAAAATCTCGTCCGGTAAGTTTTCATGAACAGTTCGTGAACACATATATTTCTTAGCAAACAAACACGAACAAGGTCTTGTTCGTGTTTGTTCATTTCGTTTACAGCCCTAGCTTTTATATTTACAAGTTATCCAATATAGTAATATAGCGTTGAACACTATTATTATATATAGTTATTAGGTTATAAACTCATTTATTACATGGGTTAAATAAAAGAAATATTAAATAGTCAGCAATATAGATTTAGGAATTATCAAACGATATTTTGAGATAAGATATGATTAACTTTTTTTAATTAAGAAATAAAATATGATGGGGTGAAATAAGAGGAGCAGAAAAAAGAATCTTAGGTGGTGTTTGTTTATTTAGAAAATATCTGTGCAGGCTCTTCTGTATGCGCCACGCAGACATTGCCATCAGCAGACGACTGTTTGTGTTTCCAAAAACGTTTCATTAAAAAGCGTCTGTGCGAGCTCTTCTTGTTGCAAACTTGGCCAAGTCACTTTTAAGATGTTCTAAGGACTGCAGAGGGTTAAACACCACCGTCCACCACCACCGTCCACGTCTACCACCCAGCAGCAGCACCACCACCACCACCACCCACCGTCCACGTCCACCACCCACCACCCACCACCACCATCCACCACCCATCCCCACCGTCCGTACACCACCACAAATTTATTTTAGAAGTGTACATACCTTAAAAAACAAACGGTTTTCTTCTTATATACTGCAGAGCTTTGGTCAACCTCTTCTTCTACAGATGTCTGCAGATGTAGTCCACAGACCGGAGACATTTTACCTCTTATAAAACAAACTGCACCTTAGGCTTATAGAATTATGACGCATGACACCTTAGGCTTATAGAATTGTGACGCATGACACATCTAACTAATTATTTATTAGGTACTAGTGCTAATACCTGCGAATTTCGCGGTGTTGAAAAATGATATGTTTGTTACTTTTGGAAAAAAAATATGTTATTGATTATAAAGAAACTGTACGCGTGAACTTATTATGGCAATCTGAAGTTAGAATTTTGGATTTATAGATTGTAGATTTTATAATTTTTGTTTATTATCATAATGTCTTTATTTATCATTATGTCTTTTCTATATTTGCGTTATTGTGTCTTTTTTGCAACTTGTTGTATCTTTTTTCCTCGACATTGTGTTATATTTTTCGGCATTGTGTTATATTTTGCTCGACATTGTGTTATTCTGTGGGATCCATTGTGTCTTTCTACACTTTTTATTTTTAGAAGCCTTGTAAAATAACTTGAACCATATATAATATTAAGCACAAAATGAAAGATCCATACAAGATTAACAAACCAAATTCAAGATGAAAGACCAACCAATCAATTTTTGAAAATGCTTCTCAAATGGTATTAGCTTACATGTGACCTTTCTAGATGCTTTAAATCAATGTTTCTTTCTAAATGGAATTGTGTGTGATTCGGAACCTTAACAAAGGTACGACAATCCTATTTGAAAGGAAAAACATGTAGAACTCGTCAGGCACGATTATTGACACTCTCCTAAGTTGTGGTCCTTGTTTTTGTTTTTCTATAAATTCAACATCTGTCCAAACTTAATACTAACATCCCAAAAAGGAAAATATAGTGAGTGAGAAAATAAGAAAATAAGAAGAAATATAATCAAGAATTGACTGATAGAAAAGGGAATCGTACCTTGGTGAAGGGATTCAATTTTGAGATTAATGAGAGGGAAATGTAAGATTGAAGATGCAGAAACCCTAGATGTGAACGAACTCTGTGTTTGTAACGGGTTATAACGTATAAATACCCTAGATCGTTTTTTACCCAAATCAGTAGAACGGGTCCTTCAAACTGGTTGCACCAAAGGGAATTGTGTTGTGTTTTTGGCGGGAAAACAGAAAATAGAGACCCTAAATGGATGTCATATGTCCTCTAGATATGACCTTTATTAGGTACGATAGATGTTGAAAATTATAGTATTTAGTAATTTAGCAATAATGAATAAGATACGGGTTTATGAAAATTAAAATCTAGAAAAATCAAGAAGAATGATTGTTATATAATGAACCTTATATTATACATTTATACGTGTTAACACGACATCACAAAATGTACAAAAACATTACGATAGTATTAAAAAGAATATTAGGAATAATTGCATATTTCCCCTTAAAAACACCCTTAATTGCATATTTACCCAAATTTAAATAAGAATTACATATTTCCCCTTCTCTATTAAAATGACAAAACTACCCACCTCTAAATCCTCTCTGAATCATACATCTTCTTCTCAATGCTCTGAACCAAGTGTTTGAAGTTCTGCAAAGAATCCTTCTACCCCCTGCTCGTCTTCTCTTTTATTAATGCGTTTAATGGCTACAGTGCTTTGTCTCTTCCTCAGATCACCTTTATTGTTTCCTCCAATCTCTATAACATTAAAATGGCTAAGTTTTTCTTTATAAACCCTGCTGTATCCGCCTGACCAAATAAGATATTGTTTGGAAAATTTCTCGGTGGCCGCCGATACATCATTTAGTGGAATCTTCAAGTGTTCCAAGTGTTGTACCTTTTGCACAACTCGGGTCTTCAAGTGTTCAAAGTGTTCCTCCTAAAAAAAATTACCAAATAACCGTTTTACCAAACAAAATAACCAGATTACAAAAGTAGACAAAGATAAACTTGGTAATGATTTGGATATTGTATTGTGATTAAAACTGGTTACAATAGAAAGTATATTATCCAAATCAATCACTGATTCACCCGCCCCACAACTTGCTTCAGAAGGGTTTTGGCTCAGAATTGTCATGTTA
Source organism: Helianthus tuberosus (assembly GCA_030545235.1). Taxonomy (NCBI): domain Eukaryota; kingdom Viridiplantae; phylum Streptophyta; class Magnoliopsida; order Asterales; family Asteraceae; genus Helianthus; species Helianthus tuberosus. The sequence continues at coordinate 93,737 of JARYGA010060805.1, read as the reverse complement.
AACTCACAAGCTGGAATGGTGGACAACGCACTCAAGGTGTTCGACGAAATGCTTCAGAGAAAAACCTGCACGTTGACTGAAAAATCGCTTTGTGGGGTGCTTTCTTTGATGCTGGATAACAAGATTCACGATGATAAGTTTCATCAGACTTATGAAACATTCGTAAAAAGGCGGGTGTTTCGCTGGGTGTTAAGTCGTTTAATCTGGTATTGAAGGCTCATTTTAAAGCGGGTCGGGTTGATCAAGCTCAGGAGTTAGTAAAATGAAGGGTAAAATAGTCTTTCTATAATTTAATTTTAATAAATTAAATCAAAATGTGTAAATTTGTAATTTTACTAGTTAATATAGGGGAAATATGCAATTTAATTTTTGACTCGGGTATATATTCAATTTCAAAGTTTTTTAAGAAGAAATATGAAAAAAAAAAAAAAACCCAGAATATTATATGATATGTGTTGACTATTGACTGGTCCAACTATATGGCTGCCCCCCAGGGGCAGGCGGCGGCTTCTTCATTGCCATGTGGATACCTCAAGCATGCCTTCACCTACAAATGGCTCAAGCCACGTGACAAATATTTTTCTTTTCTTTTTCTATTCTTATTATTATCATATAATATATATTAATGATGGGCTTGGCTATATAGGAAACTCTATCTTTTTTAGAAAACTTTGCAAACTCATTGTCATCCATTGATTATGTTTCATCCAAGTTGATCAATGGTTCTCATCATTTTGGAAAGAATTATAATTAAAAGAAATATTATAATACACATGAAAAGCACTGAAGGGTATTTTCGGTAGTGCAATAGAACCTTGGAAAAACAAATCCCTGCCATGCAGTAGCAGTCAAATCAAAAATATTTTCATCTTTATCTTTCCCACTAGACTGTTCATATGCAGTTTTGTTCATATTTCCCCCATCCGATAGACTGTTCATATTTCCCCATCGCCAAGACAACATCGATCGATGCCTTCTAATCCTAAGACATAAGCCGATAGTGTGGATCCGGGAGAATGAGGAAATCGTTCGTAATTTTGTCGTCCTCACTCAAAATGAAACGATTACGAAAGATCAAGAGTTCAAGCAAAAGGTTAGTTCTTGTAATCTGGCCTGTAAAAGGGGGTTTTGTTCTATCGAATTCCCCTTCAAAAATGGCAACTGATTTTGTTTTGTTTTCTATCTATTGCACTAGGAGACCTAAATTAGGGCGGGAAAGGTCTGCCAGCCGTAGTGTTCTTATTATATCCGATGATTCCAAGCAAGTTCCTACCAAGCAACAATGTCGCTTCGGTCCGACCCAGAGGGCTTTAGGTTAGTATTGATGTGCGTATAAACCGTGAACGTAGTTTTAGGTGATGTATAGTGTGTTGAATTAGGCTCTGTTCATAACATACTTTTGTTTGGCTGCATTTGCAGTGTATGAAGATACTGACACTGGGTCAACATCCACTGGGAAACGACGGTTAAATGGTAAGTACCTTTGGTTACAATAGTTAGTAATTGCGTATCAATGTGAACTTGTATAACATGTCTTAAATGGTAAGGAAAAAAATGTTATAATAGTATCAATGGTAAGTGCCTTTTGGTTACAATAGTTGGAAATTGCGTATCAATGTGAACTGGAATAACATGTGTTAAATGGTTATGAAAAAAAACGTTGCCTTGTATAGTTCTGGCTGTGGAAGTACATTAATTTTTGGGTAGTTAATTTTAGAGGTTTGCATAACATGTGTTAAATAATTAATGGACGGACCAAAGATCATTGCCTTTGATTTGTTTGACAGCCAAATAATTAATAGTGGGAGTTTGAAGTTTGCCTAACAGTTTGAAAATTATGTTAAGGTTATTGGATTAATGGTACAATCAGTTAAGATTATTAGATTAGGTGTTTGAAAAATGTTAAACATTTTGTTAGTGTATGAATGTGAACTTCTATAACGTGGTTAGGTAATTTCCGAAGTTTGCCTAACATGTGTTAAACAATTAATGGATAGACCAAAGATCATTGGGTTTGATTTGTTTGTCTGCCAAAGAATTAATGGTCTGATTACAGTTCATTGCCTAACATGTGTTAATTGGCAGAGAAAAAAACATTGCGGATGATAATTCTGGCAAAGGAAGGCAAAGAACCCGTGGTTAGTTATTTTTTATTCACTTTCATTTGTTTGATGTTCAAATGATTAATTGTTGGATGGTTGATCTTATAACTGTAATGTTACCGTTTGTGTTAGAAAGATTTGACAAAAAGGGTTATAAAGTCGACTAATTATTTTATGGTTGTTTTGGTTTTGTATAAAACGTTATACCAGTACATAGGGCAGATGTAACAGCTACATCAAGCGGGAGAACCTTACGGTCAGGGACAAAGAAAGTTTCAAAGGAGAGTGTGAAAGTTCAAAAACGGAAGCAAAAAGAAGTTGTTAACGAACAAGCAAATGTTCCCAAAGCCCGTAAGCGAGCAAAGAAGGATGAATTTCGGGGAATAAGGACGCGATCCGCACCACTACAATTTTATAAGTGTGTACGGGCATTGACAGACCAACAACGTGAGGCAGTCAGGGGAATGGGCTTTGGTCGTTTACTTACTTTCAGCGTTGATGGGTTACCAGCTAAGTTAGGTTATTTTGTTGTCGACAATTTTAATCCCGATAAGATGGTGATATGTACACCTGCTGGTAATATCAAGGTAAACAGGAAAGTGATACATCAGTTACTTGGGATCCCGACCGGTGGGAAAAAGTTTAGTTCGATTGATAAGCTTCCTATCTTGGTTGATGCCATTGCGGATTGGAGGGAGAGATACCCGGGTGTAATGGTACCTCCAACAAAGATGGTGAAAATGATAGATGAGTCCGACGGCGAAGACAGTTTTGATTTCCGCATGGATTTTGTAATGTGTTTTGTGGCAGTGCTCGTTGACTGTCATAGACAAAGTTGTTTACGGGAAGAAATCTTAGAGCATCTAGATGACGAAATGGATTTTGCAAAGTTAGAATGGTGTGACCTGGTGGTAGAGAAGTTGAAAACTTGCAAAGATACCTGGGATCGGCTTGACCCACAAAGCATCTTTGTTGGGCCTCTTTCGATTCTGATAGTAAGTGAAATTTATTTTGACGTCCTGAATTAACATGTGTTAAATATACTTGCTTGTTTTTCGGACTGAACTGATCGCTATTACTTGTAGCTGTTGTACGTTGATAGCATTGAGTGCACAGGGATGAAGGTTGACAAGGCGGTGTGTCCTTTGGCTTTCTGGAACTTGAAGAGATTGCGAGAGAGAGAGAAAGGCTAGAAATACTTGCTGGTGGGTTTGGTCTGGGAGGGTTTAAAGGGTTAACACTTCCAAGTAACTATAACGTGGAACACTGGGCAAGTAAGGAGGTATAGTTATATACACTAACATGTGTTTTTTACAATTAGTATATAATTTTTGTATGAAACTGTTGCTTTAACCTTTTGAAACAGGAGAGGCTGTTGATGGTACGACAGCTAATTAATGTGACAAACAAGAACAAAATCAAAATAGAGGGTATGTTGGAATCTATGTGTGTGGAGAGCCCTGATGACGAGGAAGTACAGACGTTGAAGGCAATGTATGAAAGTTTGTTTGAACAGAGAGCGTATGCAAGTACAGATCACGATCAAGCGGTAGATTTATCGTCGCACCGTATCAATGAGGTGTTGGAAGATTTGAAAAATGATGAAAGTATTCACGTTGACGAGGGACAGAACGCTGGTTAGTCACTATTATTGTTTGTAAAAATTTGACTTGATTAATATGGCACGTATTTATTGATGTGCAACGTTTTCGTAGGGGATGGCGTGGTTGACGATTTCTCGGATGGTTCGCCAATAGCTAGTTTGTACAGGAAGTCAATTAATCGGCTTAACAAAGGGATCAGTAAAAGGAGATTGAAAGAAGTAGGATCTTCAGCCATAGACTTTGATGGCATAGAAGGTGTGATTATTATCTTTCTGACTTGTACACTGTAACACATGTTAATGTGTTACCGATCTTATTGATTAACATCTGTTGTGGTTGCAGGTGATGTTGCGGGGCAATCAAGCGTAGCTGTTGATGGAAAAGAGTTTGCTGAAATGATGGAAGATGGTGGGAAGTCGTTACAGGTGAGGCGATCTGCTCGACTGGAGATGTTAAAGGATGTTCCTGAGAAAGAAGAAAGCTGTGTGACCCCAAAAAGGCGCAAGACAAATATAAAGTGTGATGGGCCAAACATGGATGGTGGTAACGAAACAGGTAAAGTGTTACATGTGTTACCATTTTTAGTGTACGTTTATAGTTAAGTGTATAGATGGCAGCCTAGGAAGAAAACATAAGTACACATTGATGGTGACGCGTTGATTAGTGCTCGAGAAAGTTTATGTCCCTGTAATGTTTATACGGGACTAAAATGTATGGTGTAACACATGTTAATGTATTGTTTAACATCTGTTGTGGTTGAAATGTATTGTCTAACATATGTTATGTCCCTGTAAATTGCGTAGGGGACTGAAATGTATTGTTTAACATCTGTTGTCGTTGCAGCTGATGTTGCGGGCCAAGCAAGCATACCAGATGATGGCAAAGAGTGTGCTGAGACGCTGCAAGATGTTGGGAAGTCGTTGCGGGTGAGGAGATCTCCTCGACTGAAAAAGTTAAAGGATGCTCCTGAGACAGAACTAGGCTGTGTGACCCCAAGAAGGCGTAAGACAAATAGGATGTTTGATGGGCCAAGCACGGATGGGGGTAAAGAAACAGGTAAAGTGTTACATGTGTTACCAGATACATTGTACGTTTGCCGCTAAAGTGTATAGGTGGCAACCTAGGAAGAAAACATAAGTACACATTGATGGTGATGCGTTGTTTGTACAGGGACAAAGTTTATGTCCCTATAATATGCGTACGTGTCTGAACCCATTTAATATTAATGTGATGTTATAGGGTGCAACGAGACTGAGAAGCAACACGGTGATAAGAGTGTTCATGAGGTTGGTATTTCAACTGGGGGTGACTGTAGTATGGGTGGGGCGGAACATATTGAAGGACAATGGAGCGAGGATAAAAGTGATGTTGAACAAGTCCATAAGCCGTTCGGTTTAATGCGTGTGATACTGCTTTTAAAAGCAGCAGGGGCCCAGGGTGTACCTGGTAGTGCTTCGTACAATTTCAGATTGTTAATTTTTTATAATGTGCTTTATTGTTTAATTCTGTTTTAACATGTGTGATCTTGCTTTGACAGTTGACGGTGGCTCAGGCATGCGGTTGGTTGGTCAAGATGCATATAGTGTGGAGGCAACAGGACATGAACCTCCACCTGAAAAAAATATGGATGAGAAGGACGATGATCAGCAGATCCCCGATTTAGATGCGACTGCTGACAAAGAGGATAAGATTACTGATCAGGTAGACAAAAGTGATGAGATGGGTGTTAAGCTTACTGATGAGGTTGAAGGGAATGACAATGAAGGTGATCTTCAGAAAGCATCTTATTTGTAGGTTTCGACAAAACTCTAGACGCACCACGTTAAGCCATTTCTAATTTTTTCGAGAATGTTTATGCAGCATCAAATAGTAAGACTGAGCATGAAGTGGTGGATGCAACTGATGCAAGTACGTTAGAATGTGGTGGAGTCGTATTTGGACCCTTGGAAGGTGATGTTAGCGACAAGGATGAACAGGTGGTTTCGGACTGCAAAGGCAGGGCGGCTGTAGAGAAGAGTCACCGTGATTGTAAGGGTTAAATGTTTAGGCAGGTTCAAAATAGTAACCTATGCATGAGATGTGATAAGAATGTTTTATGCAGGTTCATATAGTAAGACTGAGCATGACGTACTCCATTCAACCTTCGTACCTAATGAAGAGTGTGTTGGCGTGGTGGTTGGCTCTGTGAAAGGAGATACTTTCGGTGAATTTGAGGAGGTGGTTATGGATGGTAAAGGCAAAGCGGGGGTAGAGGAGGGGCAGCCGGATTTTAACGGTAAAAGCTTTTTATGCTATAACATGTGTTAGCTATTAGGTACATTTAGTGGGGTTAACGTGTGTTAATCGTAAGAACAGTGGACTGGGGCGATGCGTCGATTGATGAACGTGGTTTCGATGGGCCTAATTGGAGTCTTGGAATGACACAAATTGGTGGTGAATTTGACGAGTCACAACAAACCGGTACACTCACCAAAAAAATGATTAGGATTGCTGGCTTAGTTGAGTCATTTCAATATACTTATTTGCATCGAACATGTAGGTTGCAAAAGTTCAAAGGTGGATGACATGGCTGGGACAGAAACAACGCCCGAACGTTCCGGTAAGCTTGACTATTTTTGTTTACTGTGAAAGTGTAAAAATTGGTTACAAAGTAACCTAAATTGTTTTTTTTAATACGTGTTTAGGCGATGTGGAGACCACCCCAAACTTGAGTATGGTTATAATGGTAGAACCGGTGAGCTCATATGACCCCGCAATTGCTATCCACAAGGAGCAAGCTGGGGTGGAATTATTGGGTGGTGATGCGAATGAGGTGGAGGACAATTTGCCGCTAGCAAACCGTGTACGTATGTTAGCTGAATTGGGGGCCCAAAAAAGGAAGCTGCCTTTTAGAGAGAAAGTGGCAGCGGAACCAAATAGATCACCTTACTATATAAGGTCTGTTGACATGGGTCAGCCAATCACTAAGAAGGAGGCAAATCTGTGGGATTACATATACGCTGATGAATCCCCAACGCACTTCCTAAATGGGCATTCTCGTAGGAAGCGAGCAATGGAGGCAAACATGTAAGTAGAACTACCACGAGGTTTATTGTTGTATAATAGGGGTGTAAACCATGAACCCAATGGATCTAGTTAATTGGTTATTTTTTGATTTTTGCCGCAGGAAGGAACAGGGTACGTCGTCAGTTGATGATGTAGATAGCCCGATACACATAGCTGTGTAAGTAGGGGGAGACTATTAAAAAATGAGTTAAATTACATTAACATGTGTTAAGGTATGGAAGTTAATTTTTTTTCTGTACGTATGAAACCAAGGAGTTGCTGTTTCGAAGCCCTTCCCATGTAGAAGCGTCTCGGGCTATGTTCAAGAGTTTAAATGCTGGTAATGAGGTATCGGATGGTATTATCGACTGTTGGGTGGAGGTGCTAAACTTCCAAGAGAAACGGAAATCAAGAGAGGCTTACAGTAGGCAATTCTTGGGTACTAAAGTTGTGGTGAGTGATTTGAATATAGACATTATTTGTGTAGATTGATGTTTTCTGTGGAAAAGTAGTTACGGTGTGTCGAGTGCTTATCCTTATTAATTTCTCTTTTATGAAAGTTTCCGTGGATGTTAACAACTGAGAAAGGTGGAGTCGAGGCGCGGATGCACAAGTTCCGGGTTGGAATAAAAGGTGGGGTTAACAGCGCTGAAAAAGATCCTGATTTTAGAAAGCACGACATTGTTTTCTTCCCGATCTTGGAGCACAAACATTTTTACTTGCTAGTGTTTGAGTTACGGGACCCCGGAATTTATGTTGTTGATAATGACAAAGCCAGACAAGGACAGCCGATAGAAGATAGTGTATACTACCTCCACAAGGACACACCGTATAAGTTTGTAAGTTATTAAAATGACCCATGTTGTAACGTAAGTGTGATTGTATTCAAGATGTGTTTTTTATATTGAGCATGGCTTGTATATGTATATGCAGAAAGATATGTTTGTGCAATACCTTCGGGAGGTTGGGAATCCGCGAGCCGATGACATTGACTACTGCAACATCCAGCGTATGCCGGTTAGTTGGGCGACCACAGCAAACAAAACTGATTGTGGGGTCTTCTTAATGCGTCACATGGAGTGCTACATGGGGAAAAACAAAAGTTTTAACTATGGGTTCAGCATGAGTGGGGCGAAGAAGATGGCGGAGGTGCGGAAGTTGAGAAAGAGGTATGCTGCGCACATCTTATGTTCGGAGGTGAACGTGCTGCTGCCTAAAATCCAGCAGGATTGCCGGTTAGAGTAACGTGTGTTAGGGGGTGAATGGTATTTACTGTAGGATAGGTGTAACGTTAAATGTGCCAGCTTTGTTTTGGGTGTGTCATGTACTTTGCTTTTGGGATGTTGCTTTAAACTTATTGTGGGATAGGTGTTTTGTGGGTGTGGCATGTACCAGGTCTTTTGGCGATAGACTGTCTATGCGAATTTTGTCTGACTAAAAGTGATGTCTATTAACTTGGTTATTTTATACTCTGAAGAATATTGATGTATTCTTGCATGTGTTAGAATGTTATTGATGTAGTTGATAATGTTTTAAATGAGGCTGTTTTCAATTATATATTGGTAGGTGTAACATTTAAGGAAATGTAAAAATGCTGCTTCCTGTTTTCAAGGGGCCCACTATTCTCAAAATGTAGTAGGATTCTTGGAAGTTGGGGAAAGTTGGTGGCAGAAGTCTACTAACATAGGGGTTGGTGGCTAGAAAACAACTTTATTGGAAAAGGAACCATTGCTATTTTGCCCCATATGGTCACATCAAAGTCAAGTCGCAACAACTATATTAAATGTATCATTGATATACCTCTATAAGTAGTGTAATGAAGAACCAAGTCATATTCTGTAATACTTCACTACTTCAGTAAACCAAAAAGTTTTAGTGGTTCCAAAGTATGCTAATGTGATGGACACTTATAAAAATAAGGTCACGTCTACACCACCAGGCATGGAGAAGCTGAATCAAAAGAGGAAGGAAGCATGTGAGGGTCGGTATAGGGTGTGCTACGAAAGAAAAGTGTTTCACAAGAAGCCCAAAGACGTGAAAACTGGAGGAGCTTCTGGTGACGCTGATTCAGAGAGCGGAGCAAACAATGTAGCTGATGTAGCTGGTGTTTCACAAGAAGCGTCACGCCGTACAGAACACGTTTTACCAGAAGCTGAAATTCTGAAGGGGCTACCAGATGAGTTGGTTAGGTTGCTGACGGATCCAGACCATGAATTATGTGGTTGCCCGTTGTGTCCATACTCACCCGAAACAATCAAGTCCTGGTGTTACCATGACCCATGGGAGAGTGAGCGCAGCCCCTCTCCTCTGTACTTTCATGATGAGGATGTTGCCACACCATGATGAAAAGCTTCATAGAGGTGGAGGATAAGAAGGGGTAGTTAGGATGTGGTAAGTGGTTAAAGTTGTGATAACCTTTTGACCCTATGTTTGCAGGCCACATACTAACGTCGTTTTCTTGTTCTGTTGTTATTAATATTTTTCTTTGGGAATGGGTTGATGTCACGGCTCGGTAGTCGATCCATTGTTTTAGGTTCGGTTGTAACCTAGTAGTAGAATGTGTGGTTAAGTTGGCTAGTTGTGAAGTTTAATTCTATAACCTGATGTGTCTTAATATATAAGTTATTGGTGTGGTTAAAACCTTTTGTGTTGATCCTTTACAGTTAAAAAAACCCTAGGTACAGGGCTAACATGTGTTAAGCATCTGTTTTGATGCTGTTGTAAAATATAAAGCAAAACCACAATTATCCATGCATATAATAATAAGATAAGCCTGTTAATAGCAAACAGAGGTCCACAAAAGTTGGCGTACAAAACACAAAGTACCGAAGGCCATAAAGTTTTTACAAGACTGGATATGATAAATGGGATAAAAATAGTTCCACCTTCTTACACACGTAACAGAAAAGGGGAGGATGATGTTAAAAGACTGTTACATGTGTGTAAGAAGGCCAAAATGAAGAGAGTCTCCCATTACATAGTACTAGTAAACGAAAAGAAAGATTTTAATCAGAGGGGGAGGCACCAGGGGCGGTCTGCCTTTGTTGTTCAGCAGCTGCCTTTGCTGCTTTCATTGCGGCCACCTTAACGCAGTTGCGTGAGTCGTGGTCGTCGACATAAAGACCACAGCGCTTGCATAACCGAAGCTGCTTTGGACGTTTAGGTGGTTTTGTCTTTGCCTTCTCACCGGGTCCGGAAATGCGAGTATGTGTACCACATCCCTTATTGCGTACAACATCTGGATTGGCAACTTCGACTGGAATGTTGATTGGTTGCCCAACTATTTCTTCCATTTCACACTCGTTTGTTTCATTTTGGATTGTACCCAATGGTTGCTTGGAAAGCACATTGATCTTGAAATCCCGGAGTTGGGCAACCAATTTTGACAACGAATCCTCGTCGGTTCTGGCCACATCAACGCATTCAGTAACGAGGTCGAGGATTTCATTACGCATAACGGACGGTGCGTGTGGGTTGACGTCGTATCGGCTGGAAAGTGAAAAAACCTCTTTTGGGAGGGCATCTCGGCGCCACCTATCGTTTATGTATTGGGTTGGTATCTTTGCAACATTTTTCAATCGATATACGCAAAAGACATGGCGACACAGATATCCGATACGTGTGAAATTCCTGCATGAGCAACTGGCGGAGTGGTCTACAGTGTTATATGTAACCTGTTAGGAACAGAAGGAGCATATAAAAAGGCTTTAGATCTAACATATGTTAGTGGAGTGGTAATAATGAAGTTGCCTAACATGTGTTACCTGATAGACGTTTGTGATGTTGTTCCTTTTGTCCAAATGAGAGACGTCTAGCAAAAGAGTGGTATTGCTGGAATCGGTTTGGTTTGTGATGTAGCATAAAAACTTCCCTTTAATTATCTCCTTTTGAACTTTCGCGAAAACAGCGTTTGTGTAAATGGCGAACGCGTGCTGCTCTATCCCTAATTCAGTAGTGCCCTTGAACACCGTGGATGAGGTTTTGTACTCGGATACACGTTGCCGATAGCGTTGGCTATCTACCCTATTTTCAAAGCACATCATAAATTGTACAAGGGTGTTTGCGCTTGTTGAGTTGACCTTGAAGGCAGCGTTAGAGCTTTCGCAGCGTGACGTGGTCTTCATCAAGCAACACATTGGCAGTTCCCTGAAGTAGGCTGGTACCCAAAGATGTTTGATGTTGTATATGTCGTTCAACCAAGTGTGGTCTTGTAGGCCAAATGTTTCTAGAAGGTCATTCCAGCGGGACTCAAATGTTTCTGGTTTGATATAAACATTCCAAACCAACCGGTGAATGCAGGACCGAACATCAGTGTTGTCAAGAAGGTCCGCAGAGATCTGGTAGATTAAAGAGTTACTAACACATGTTAGATTAAACAGTTTAAAAACACATAAGTCTGTGATGTTGAATAACACATGTTAAAGGCTAACAATTTAACCTAACCTTAGAGGGTAGTTTTTTCATTATATGCCACATGCATAGACGGTGGCGTGATTCGGTAAAGACCATAGGAAGAGCTTGAAGCGTGGATGGGTCTTGATCACTCAGCACGAGAGTTGGTTGAGTACCGTGTGCCTTCAAGAAAGCCTTAAGCAACCACACATAAGATTCAATGGACTCGGTTGATATCAAACCCGCACCAAATGTAACACATTGGAAATGATGATCCACACCCGTGAATGGCACAAAAACCATCTTGTACCTATTAATAAAAATGGATTTGAGGTTAAGAAAATGTAACACTTTTTTGGTTTGGTTTGTATACTTGGATATCAGGCCTAACACATGTTAAAGAGGGAACTAACCTGTTAGTGCTGTAAGTCGCGTCAAAGGCGAGGACATCGCCAAAAGCTTTGTAGTTTAGCTTTGAAATCTCATCAGCCCAGAATACAGAAGACAACTTTCCATTTGATACAGTGTAATCAAAATAGAAGTTGGGTAGGTTGTCAAAGCGCTCACGCAAGTGTTCAAGGAAAACTTGTGCGTCGCGTTCACCAATAAAAATTCGCAACTGGTGGCTAAAATTTTTAAAATCCACCGGAGTCCCATTGACATTGTGATGGCCCCCTTTTAAAGCTACAAGACATCTATAAGCTCTCATGGGTCCGATATGGTTTAGACTCATATTGTGAATGAATTGTTTGGTGGAGAATGACAGCTTCCTTGATATCTTGCTAAGATCACGGTTGTAATTCTCAACAAGTTCATGATTATGAATATCATTGAAACTCATAACTGTGTGTGTATCATTAGAGATTGAGACTAGAATGCTTGCCTTACAGTCACACCATGTGAAGTTGGTTCTCCTAGACTTTACAGAAGATTCATTTAGTGTGTCAAAAGTCCTCTTGGGTTGTGGTTTCCCGTATTTTGAGCATCGAAGATACTTGTGTGTGGGAATTCCATTCCAGACTTTAGTTTGGCCTTTTTTAACAGAAAAACCAGCTTCAAACGCATAAAGTTCATACATGGAAAGAACAGCCTCAAATGTTGGATAAGATTTCCCACACACTGGTATGAACTTATCAGCGACGGTAGGAATCCAGTAACGGGTTCCCTGAGGGGTATCAAAACGAAGCATGGATGCGCTGGCCCTGCATCAGAAAACTAAAAGGTTAGGAATTTGGTATATGGCAGGACAAAAGGTTAGAACTCTGGTATATGAGTATAAAGTGTGCTCCCATGGAAAATAAACAACCGTCTAAAGGGCCGCGAGATAATTCAGCAAACACAGAAGGGCCCTAAGATGATCCAGAACCAGCACCCGGCATGTTAGCGTAGCCAGAATCTTGGTATGCTACATGTGAACATTATGCAACATGTTTGAACTATGCCATATCTGGGGAAGAAAAATCAAAACGAGTGTATGGAAAAATAAACCTTGATCATTATCCATAACCTCGTCAGAATGGAAAGCGATGTTCATGAACTTGTTGGAGATCAGAACATCCGGTGATCTAACAGGGTCTTCAGATGATCGAGAACCATCAACAGGCATGTAAGTATATACAGAAGCTTCGAATGGAACAGGTGAACATTGCCATGCAGTATATTTGGATTATTCCATTAGAAAAATGTCAAATAACAAAAAAAAACATATATTCGAGATAGTTAAGTTAGATAAAGAGACAAACCTTGAGCATTTAATTCCTCATCAGTATGGAAGTCACTGCTAAGGAACCTGTTGAGGAAACTATGGACCGGCGACATTAACTCGGAGGTTGGTGGATTTGTCTCCATGGACATTAATAGAGAAAGGATAATTTGGAGGAGAGGATGATAATGGTTTTTCTGTTAAAGAAGATATAAAATAAAATGAAATATTGTAAAAGAAATATGGGGGTGGGTGATTTGTACAAATGAGTTGATGGGCATTAAATGATCATGTCAAATCAAATTGGGAAAATAACTTGGGTTGGGAAAATTACTGATATAACCTTGAAAGCAAAAAGGAAGAGGAGGTGACTATGGGCAACGTGGATAAATGTAGGCCACAAGTAGAGTTTGCTAAGTTTTCTAAAAAAAATGGGGTTTCTTGTAGAGCATTACCTTATTAGACCATGGGGTATGGTGGGGCTTGGGTTGGGCATTGGTTGACACGTGTACTTTCAAAAGTCAAGGCATCAACCCACTTTTGAAGGTGGTATGGTGGGCGTGGCTTGGCTGGCGTGGCCAAGCCACATCAGCTTTTTTTATTTTTTATATATATATATATTTATAACCAAAATAATTATCAAAATAAAAACACACAAAATAATTATCAAAATAATTATTAAACATACAACATAATTATTAAAATAAATATACAAAATAATTATAAAAATAAAAACCTATCATTCTTCGTCGTCTTCGTCGGTTTCAAACCTAGGAATCGTTGAAACATGTTCCACCAAATCAGCTCGAAGGTTGTGATGTATATCCCTTGACTTTAATAAAAATTCATTTGCCGCTTTATCTTCGTCTGTTACGTTACCTGGTTGGGGGTCCTCGTCATCGTAATAGGTAACGACCGCTCTACCTTCATCCTCCAAAATCATGTTGTGAAGAATGATACATGCGTACATCACGTTTCCAATTTGATCCTTGTCCCATAGTCGACAAGGCATTGCCAATATTCGCCACCTTTTCTTCAAAACACCGAATGCACGCTCGACGTCTTTACGTGCAGCCATCTGGACCCTGTTAAACTTTAATCTCTTTGGATCTGTCGTATCGTGTTTTGTGAACGATTTTACAAAAGCCCCCCACTCTGGGTAAATCCCATCAACTAGGTAGTACCCATACATGTACTCAATCCCATTTACAAAGAAAGTTCCTTTAGGTCCTATACCATTTACCCGATCATTGAAAAGAGGCGAGTGGTGTATGATGGTAATATCATTATGTGAACCTTGCATACCGAAGAACGCATGCCATATCCAAAGATCTTGGGACGCAACCGCTTCAAGCATGATGGCTGGCACCCCGTGAAATCCACTAGTGTGAGCGCCTTGCCATTCGGTAGGACAAAGTTCCCAAGGCCATTTCATACAATCTAAACTACCTAGCATCCCGGGTAGCCCATGATAATCTTCGTGATGTTCCAATATTTGTTGCATGTCACTGAAGGATGGCTTTCTCAAATATCTTTTCCAATAAAGTTCTAGAATACACGAACAAAAGTTGTGAAGAGTTTCTCTAGCTACACGTGCAGACATTTTTAAATAGTCATCCATAATGTCCGAACTATTGCCGTACGCTAACTGCCTAACTGCGGCCGTGACCTTTTGCCACGTACTAAATCCTAATTGCCCGGTTACATCAGGTTTTTGTTGGAAATAAACATATTTCTCCTCAAGATCTCTAGATATCCTTAAAAATAAGTTTCTACTCATACAAAAACGACGCCTAAACATTTTTTGATCATATTTAGGTTCCGCTGAGAAGTAATCGCTTACCAACAAATCGTTAGCGGTGTGCCGTTCACGAGCGATGTACCTTCTCCTCCGTTTAGGTTGTTAAGTCTCTTCCTCACCGTCTTCGTCTTCCACGATAGCTTTCACCACCGCCACGATCGTTTGTAGAAATATTTCCGCACCATCGTCAGATGATGAAGAACTTGAAGAACTCATGGCAATATTTGTGTTTTATGTGGTTGATATTGTGTTTTATGTGTTTGATATTGTGTAAATGTGGTAAGTATTTATAAAGAAAAAAAAAATTTAAATGTAGACCCCAACGGCTAGCAAACGGCTAGTTTGAAAGGGCCATTCACAACCCGCCATGTCAGCTTGCTCCCCCGCCCCACGCCCGGCTTGAAAGCCAAGCCCCAAGGGCCACGCCCAAACCCAAGCCCACCCGGGATGGTGGCTTGGGCGTTTTCCCCCAACCCACGCCCCAACCCAAGCCCCATACCCCATGGCCTTAATGATATCAAAAGAAAGCGATGGGGTATGATGCATGGTACAACTACGAACATTTGTTCGAGATATTTAATTTTTCGTGGACAATGAAATTGTCTTTATATAAAATTTATTTTAAGTGTTATTAAAAACACGTATAGGGGTTGTTCTACATGATAGAGTATTTGTGTATCTTATATGTAAGTGACGCCCTACATATTTTCGAATCATATATTTTCAGACGATAACATTGTAAGTTTTTAAGAAAGTGAATTGAGAGGATTTAATAGTTTTTTTTTTTTTTTGGCTTTTACCGTAGGCTTAATCAAAACACTATTTATATGATTATCATTCTATTCTAATTTTATATATATATAGGGTGGAGCTACAATAGGAAGTTTATTTCGCTAGGAAGGATAGGAAGCAATCATAACCGTCTAATTGCACAATCTACGGTCTAGATCAAAATCAAATTAAAAACTGTCATTTAAACACGCTCTCCGGGGTTTCAGGGGTATTATCGTCAAATTTCAAAATAACCGCCGTTGAATATACACAGAAACGTTCGAAAAAAAAGTGCATTACGTTTTACACTTCCATTGAACGATCAAACACATACAGAAATTTGAGAAAATCATACTCCATTGAAGTTCATGGCGTCGTCGAGAGATAATTTGAAGGTTTACATTCGAGTTACTCAAAAGAAATCAGTCTCTGAAAACCCTAAATCATCACAGAAGCGAAAAACATCAACAGCTGAAGAGAACATAGATGAACAAGTAAATATTAGCCGAAAATCAACAGTGAAACAACAAAGAACTAGAAAACACAAAGATATTTCAGACAATGGTATATTTATCTATTTTTGCTCTTTAACTGAATTCAAGTTACGTTTTATGAAGTACAATAGACCTAATATATCATATCCGTTCCGAAAAATAGTTAATGAGTTATATCATCCCCTATCTTAACATTTTTGTTACTAGAGACTATATTGTGTTTTATGTTAAAACTATGATCTAAGATGCTAATGCTTCTTATGGGATTTATATATTGTGAATTAATGCGTTTTACCTTAATAAATTTACAGAAACAAGGAGATTATTATTATGATAATTGTAATCGAATTTTAGAACATTGCGTTTTATCTTTGAATTTGCTGAGATACAAGTGTTGTTAACTATTGCGTTTTATATTAATATATAATAAAAAAAACAAAATGAGATTATGTAATGTTAATTTGGTGTGTTAAAATAATATGATGTAAAGTATTGCGTTTTATCTTAAACCTGTGAATTACTGCTTTTTATCTTTATAGTGTTAGCTAATGCATTTTATCATAAATTTGTTAATTGACATTGTTGACTAATGCGTTTTACATTAATATATCATAAAAAACAAAATGAGATTATGTAATGTTAATTTGGTGTGTTAAATAATATGATGTAAAGTATTGCGTTTTATCTTAAACCTGTGAATCACTGCTTTTTATCTTTATGGTGTTAGCTAATGCGTTTTATCATAAATTTGTTAATTGACATTGTTTCATTATTCTATTTAAAGTTAAAAAAACAAGAGGAAAAACAAAAAAGGCGAAGAAAGAAAGTGGTGATAGAATCATCAGAAGATACAGTTTCTGATTCAAAGGATGAAAAATCTAGTCGAGCTATTGTTCTGCATACTTCCAAACAACAACAAGTAAATTCAGGTAACATAAAACGCATTTAACAAATTTCATGAAAAAAATATATGTTTTTAACACAATTCAATGTATCAGATGATGATTTTGTTGATCCACAACCAAGAGTTAACCTGACAAAAAATCAAAAGAAGGAAAAGGCAGAATCAAAACCAAAGAGATCACTGAGGAAAGATAAAACAAAAGAACAACCAGAACAACAACCATATTATGATTACGACGGAAAAAAAATCAACATAAGATGTGCAGTCAATAATCTAAAAGATTATATTGAAGGTTTGTCAAAAGAGCAAAGGAATGTTGTTAGAGAAATAGGGTTTGAGAGCATACTAAAATTCAAGCTGCATTCAGTTCCACGCAAATTCGGATATTGGCTGGTAAAAAACTTTGATGCTGAAAATGATGAGATAAATATTGGAGATGAAAAGATTAAGATCACAGCTGAATTTATCCAAAAGGTATTTCAAATACCAAATGGAAAAACAGAGATTATGGAAAAACTGAGACTAAAAGACACTGATCTTATAATTAAATTCTGGCACGGTCAATTCAGCAAAGATATTTTGAAGAGAATGTATGCGCACAACTTGATTAGTTATTTAAAATCAAGAAATGAGCTTGGAAGATTGTTCAAACTGAATTTCTTGGTTATATTTTTTACGATCATGGCGGAGGCAATGCAAAGTAGTAATGTTAATCAAAGATTCTTGCCATCAATGAAAAGTGACAAAAAAACCCAGGATTTTAATTGGTGTGAATATATGTTGATCGTTTTAAGGCGTACAAGAAGACAATGGCCTGGAAATGAGAAGCTCTTCAATGGACCTATTGCATTGTTAGCGGTATGAAATCTGATCTTTCATTATTGCTACATATTTGCTGAATGCTTGTTTAGGCTGCTTGTTTATATTCTTTGTTTGTTTAAAACTATACTTTATAAAACGCAATGTATATTTTAAAACGCAATGATCTTTCATTTTTGTTTGTTTATATTCTTTGTTTGTTTAAAACTATTCTTTGCTTGTGTAAGACGCAAGGTTTTGTAAAACGCAATATATTTAAAGTTACAAACCAATAGTTTTGTAAGTTGTTTACAATGATTTATATTTTAAAACGCAACAAAATTTGAATTGATTATTTATCTAAAACGCAATGAATCATACAGATACTATATGCTTACAAAAAACAAGGATTTGACGATGCTGAAAACACTGAAGAGTTCTCTCTTGATAAAATTGACTCTACAACATTACAAGAATTTGAAGATGAATTGGAAATTGCTTCGCAAAATGAGGGGAGATGTCTTGTAATGGATAAAGAGAAAAAAGTCAGAAAGACTAAACAAAAAAAGAAAGATGAAAAGGATGAATTTTATGTTTATCCAACTGAATCCGAGAATGAAAACGAAGAAATTTTTGAAGATGAATCTGAAGAAAAAGATGAAGACGATGCTGAAGAACAACCAATCACCTTACTTAAAGCTGCAACAGACTGGATTGATCAAGAGAATCAAGAGAATGTTTAAAACAGCCCAATTATAACCAATGAAACTGAGAAAACACATACAGAAAGTGGAGGATCATGGGGGCAATTCTTCATTAAACCATCAATAGGAAATAAAGATAAAATGTGGGTAGACAGTCAAAGCCGACTGCGTAATTTCATGCCATCACAAAATCAAAGTGAAGGTCTTTCTGACATTCATTCAACAAAAAGTGGCGATGAAAATATGAAGAACATTAAAGATAAAAAATCACATGAAGAATATCTTGTGACTGCTTTAGATGATCATTTTAAAGGATTTGAAGAAATTTTCGAAAACATCCAATCACGCATAGATGAGATTGTGGAAGAATATCCAAACAGTGAAGCTCTTCATAACAAAGTAAACGAATGGGTGTCATTGATTGAAAAATTCAACCATCAAGCAAAAAAGCACATGAAAGTTAATATTGATTCAACTATGATGGAAATACCATCAAGATTTCTAAATTTGAGCCAAAATGAAGACACTGAAAATCAAATCATTTCAACACCATTGATTGTAAAACGCAATGATGATGATACAAAACGCAATGAGGATAACTCACCTGTATTTCAGTCATCCAATCCAGAAAAAATCAGTGAGAATAAACCTGCATCTGTTCTGCAAACACACATTGAAAAACCTTCAATGGTACAATCATCATTTAGCGAAGAAACTCCATCATTAATGTTGGAGATTATTAAAAAGACAGATGAAGAAGAAAAAAAATCAAATCAAAAGAAAATTCATGATGATAAGGTACCATCCTTTGATTTGAAAATTTCTCAGTTATCTTCAAATGTTGATGAAAATGAAGTTGAAGTTGATGCTACTCGCCACGGTGCACAAACCGAAATTCAAGCGGAATCTGAAAATAAAACAATCGAACAAGATGTTCAAATTAGTGGAATACAAACAATGTTTGATAGAATTGAAGAACAGGATACTGAAAAGGAAATCAGTGATCTACTTCAAAACACATCATTCCTAAACCCACAAGAAGATCCGTATAAAACACCTGCAAAATCAGTTCATCAAGAACAACCAACAAGTGATATAAGCAAAACAGAAGAAATAATCACAAGGATGGTACGACCAGATCGAGAGAAAAATGTACCAGAAGTATTTTGTTCACCATACTATCAAAGACAAGTAGCAATGAAGGAAGCAAGAACGGCACACGAAAACAACATATCGGGATATGCATTCCATGCAGAAGGAGAAATGATGTAAAAATTCATTTATATACACTAAAACAAAAAAACAAAAATCAAAATATTATAATTTAATTATTATTATTATTTTTTTTTTTTTGCAGGGATACTCTCTTTGAAATTAAAGATCATGTATTTCTATATAGATATGCTGCTGAAACAATGAGGCCAGGATTGGAAATCACCGGAGAAGTAATCAATTGTTGGTCATATATTTTGAATGAAGAAGAAAAAAGAAGATCAAAAGACAACAAAACTCCAAGATTTTTCTGTACTATTCGAATGCTGGTATGATATATAAAACGCAATTTTTCTGTATTCGTATAATGAAGTATTTTCAAGTTTGATTGAATGAAGTTTATAAAACGCAATTGCATTTTTATTTCTTTAATAAAACGCAATGCTTACTTTGTTAGAATGAAGTTTTATAAAACGCAGCTGTATGTTTTATTACTTTCATAAAACGCAGCTGTATGTTTATTTACCTTCATAAAACGCAATAATATGTTAATTTGTTTAATTTTATGCAGGCTTTACCACATAGTGAAAAGGAAGAAACTGAAAATAAAGAAAAGATGATAGAAGCATTCACAATGAACATAGAAAAAATTCTTCAAGGTGCAAAGCTAAAAAGCATAAAGGATTTTAAAATTATCCTTGTCCCGATTCTCTATATACAGCATTTCTTTGTTAGATCCTTCAATCTTGAAGAGAAACAAATATTCATCATTGACAACAGTGCGAAAAAAGAAACAAATGAAGCTAAATATGGGAATATGCCTGAAAATACAGTAAGTATTCTTACTTATGCTTTTAAAACACAAATATAAACCACCTAATCTTTTTATTTTGTTTTTTTTTCCGTAGAGGGATGCTTTGGCAGCTTACCTTAAATATGTTGGACATGAAAAAGCAGATGATATAAAGGGAATAACCCCTGTTAGAATGCAGATGAAATGGAGGACACAACATAATGGCATTGACTGTGGTATATTCACTATGCGTCATATGGAATGTTATCATGGAGAACCGGTCGAAAAATGGGATTGTGGGTTTAACGTGGAATATGAAGAACCTGCAATTATCAAGAAGGTTAAAAACAAAAAACCAGTCAACAAGCAGACCGCACAACTTGAAGATTTAAGAAGAAAGTTCATCGCGAAGATATTACGAAATCAACGAACAAAAAGATTATGTTATTGAGGACTCAAAGAAGTTTCGAGACCTCAGTGCGAAACTTAAAAAACAATCTTATGACACTAGTTTAGATAGGATTAAAGACAGGCTTGCTCTTGCTGGTTTACTTTGATTTTGAAATGATACTTATTATAAAACGCAATGTTTTTTCATTTATCATGATTTTATATAACTCATTATTTTCTTGATCTTGCTAGTTACTTTGATTTAGAAATGCTACTTATTATAAAACGCAATGTTTTTTCTTTTGGGATAATTTTCATTTAAAGCAATATTTTGATGATATATTTAAAATGCACTTATTTGTTTGTTATTTTAAAACGCAATATGTATGCTTTAAAATTATTTAAACATTATTTTGTAAAAAGTTTATAAAATATATATAAAATTTATAAAACGCAACATTTTAATAGTATGTTATAACTCAACATTGTCTATTTAAATTATTACAATGTTTTTTGAAATGCTACTTATTATAAAACGCAATGTTTATTCTAATTATTCATTTCCAAACATATAACGCAATATATTTATAACGCAATGAATTTTTTTTTTACAATTTTATAACACTAAAAACAAATTAGACCAAAAAAAAACAAAAAAAAATAAACTGATAGCTTAATGACAAGAAATTGATTAGACCAAAAGCCTTAAAAAGCCTTTTGGATTCCTGATATATAATACTGTATGATTGAACAATCAATTCAAAGAAAAAAATAAGAAATAATCATTTTTATTATTAAGACAGTTGATTCAAATTCCTCTACCAATCGATTATATAAGAACAGAAACCCTAAACTATTTTCACATCGCTCTCATCATACACCAAAATACACCAAATACCCAACACACACAAACCCTAAAATGGCTAATCAACAACTATCAGTTTGGTGGGTTAAAAGAGGCAATTTCGTTCTTCAATTCCTTGATGGAAAAAAAATAAAATACCATTCCGTTGCTTCTGTTCTTCAAAACTGCAACGAAAATGTTTTGAAAAGGATGAACGAAATAGGTATACCACCTTCTTGTTACACAGATCAAACAGCCGCACTATTCAGAATTCTACACAAAAGATTTGGTAATCCGAACCAAACTGCAACTGAAGATGCCCAGGTTACATCTTGGGAGTTCATTGAGGAAACTTTCAAAGTTTCAGTGACTTGGGACGATGGTGATGTGGAGACGTATGACCCAAAGGAGATATCTACCAGTGAGGATCTAAATTTTTTGAAGCAGTTATCTGAAATACCAATCATCAACAACTCTGCTAGCAAATTTGCAGAGAAGCTTCAAAACGCAGTAGTCTCACATGTTGAACTTTGGGTTGAATCTGAAAGTGATGAGGAAATCCCTAATGGAAGCTTAGGGTTCTCATCCGATGAAGAAACAAACTTTGATCCATGAAGCTGATCATGCTAGTAATTTTTATTTAAATTTGTGGTTTGAAAACATCATCTTTGTTTAAAACTATCATTATCTATATAACGCAATGTTTATTATATCCACTTGCATTTCTTGTTTAATTTTATGTATGATCTGTGTGATAATAAAACGCAATAATCAAAAAATACCATTTAAAGTATATTGTTCTATGTATATAACGGAATAACAATATACAGTTTTCATAAAACGCAATTAACCAAAAAAAGCTGATAAGTGATTTGGAAATCCCTGATGGAAGCTTAGGGTTGTCATCATTTCTTGTTTAATTTAATCTATGGTCTGTGTTACAATAAAACGCAATAATCAAAAAATACAAATTAAAGTATATTGTTCTATGTATAAAACGCAATAACAATATATTGTTGTTAACTGTGAAGGATATCATAAAACGTAATTAACCAAAACATACTGATAACTATGAAGGATATCATAAAATGCAGTAACAAAATGAGATGAAACATATACATCATAAAACGCAATGACAATTTTTTTTTTTTTTTACTTATTGATAACTGATTTTGACAGAATTTGTATACATAATTACATTGCATTGCTAGAACCTATAGCATTAGAAGAAACCTTATCTTTACATGTGCGACTGTTATGTCCTTTTTCACCACATACACGGCACGATTCCTGGATCTTTGATGATTTCTGAATTGCAATCTCACGATTTGACTTGATCCTTTTTTGTACACCGCATCCTTTGGTCCTTATTTTGATCGGGACACGAATAATAGAATCTGATTTTTCTATGTTCCCTCCAATATCAGCAAATCTTTCTTTGCAACTAGGAGGCGGCGCAGCAACCATAACCTCATCCGCTTTATCAATATAACTTTTAATATGATCCCTGTAACGACACAGCTCATCTAAATCGCCAACCAGCCTATTAACCACATACTCATTTGCAACAACGATTTCTCTATAAACTTTATCAATTTCACTATTCCTACCAATTTCATCAAACCGAATATTGGAATGATTTGATCCAACAGAAACAACATCTCTCATCCATCTTCTATGAACATATCTTCTAGGAAACTCAGTTATATCATCATACCGTAATACGTAAAATATATGCCGGCACAATATACCAAATTGTTCAAACCGTTTGCAAGAACAACTTATAGTTGAACCGTCTTCTTGTTTGCTGTATTGCACCTGTAAATAAGATTAAAAAGCTATATAAAATTTGTGAAATGAAATATAAAACGCAATGAATAATAAATATAATACAGATAAAACTATATGATCATATAATGATAAAACGCAATGAAAGATGGAAAAATAAAACGCAATATATATTTAAAACTCTATAAATTTAAAAAATACCTTGAAAAAAGATGTGCATGGCTGTCTAAAATCCTTTATTTCAAAATATTGAACATCACCCACAATATCAAGAGACTTTGACATACACTTTGTAATGGCAGCATCAATTTCAATCTGAATATCCTTAAAAATTGTTTTGGTATATATTTCTGATGCTTGTTTCTCCAATACAAAGTCACTCCAGGGCTTAGACTCAATATACCTTGTATCATGATCATTCCTCCTATGCTCATGCCTTTGAATATCCATTGCAGTCTCAAAATGAGTGAAAAATTCAACAAGTGTACATCTTGGATTGCAAATCTGACCAAAGAAGTAATTCTCGCTTTCACATCTCGACGTAGTACGCATAAGACCAGCCAAATCCTCTCCATGGTAATAAGCAGGAATCCAGTCAAATCGAAGATCGTACATATCTTTTAACCACTCATGATTTTCCAATCCAAAAGTAGACATTATTGAATGCCACTCAGTTTCAAAATCTTCTGGAATAATAGTATCATTCCAAACAACATGAGTCATTCTTGTATTAAAATCTGTGTTTGCTGACAAAACAGGACCAACCTGAATAAAAAGTAATAATATTATTAAACATAAAACACAATAATTTAAAAACAATATATTGATAATGATAAACATATTGCATTGATGGTAAAACGCAATTGTTTTGTAATTCTATTGATAAAAATATTTTGGGATCTTATTGAATAATACATAAAACGCAATAATAAAACAATTTAAAATTGCAGTTTGTTATATCATAAAACGCAATTAATACCTTTGTCTTCAATTTCTCCCATATATGCCACATACATAACCTATGCCTACTTCTTGAAAGTACATCCTTAATAGATTCTTCATAGCAGCATCTTGATCAGTAACAACAACTTTAGGCTCACTTCCAAAAGCATTAACAAAACACCTTAAAAGCCATCTATAAGAATCTGCAGTCTCCGAACAAAGTAATGCACCACCAAATGTGACATTCCTAAAATGATTATCAATACCATTAAATGGTACAAAAACCAAATCATACCTGCATAAAAAACAAATTAAAAAAGCATTAGAAAAATAGAACAGGATATATAACGCAATAGAATATATAACGCAATAAATGAAAAAAACGTACTTGTTTGATTTATAAGTAGCATCAAAACCAAATATGTCACCAAACACTGTATAATTTGTTTTTGATTGCTCATCAGCCCAGAAAAGCCCTTTCAATCTTCTATCTTCACCAATAACATAATCACATGTGAAACCAGGACAACATTCTTTCTTCCTAATAAGACGCCTAACTACCATTTCAGCATCATACTCTCTGATGTAAAGATTCAAATCCCTTCTATAATTCTTACAATCAACTTTACTAGCACCAACTTCACCAAAACCACCATACATTGTTTTCATAATATTGAATGCTTTAACAGGTCCAATATTGATTGCAGACAATCCAGATATAAAACTTTCTTTCACGTAATCGATACTTCGGGCAGCCGGCAAGAAATGAATATCCTCATCTTCAACAAAGATATGATTATGTTCTTCTTCAAAGTAGTAGATTTTAAACATATTATTGTTCTCTAATATTAATTTCACATGAGCATTGCATCCAACTCTTTTTGAACCTCTATTACGTCTAACAATCTTTTTACTATTCTCAACTGAACCAGAATCTATTTCTTTGCTAACATGAAATCCTTCTTTTGAACAGACAATATATCTTATTTTCACTAAACCACCACCATTTTTCCAAGAGGTATTTTTTCTTGCAGAAAAACCTGCAGCAAGTGCATATCTCTGATAAAACGCAAAAGCCTCATCAAATGACTTAAAAAACATTCCAACAGCAGGTGTAATGGATCCACTGACTTTAGGTTTGAAAAAATTTATTCCACTGTTTATGCATACACGTTCCTCCCACTTGGAAATGTTATCTGAAACAATTAAAAAAAACTATAAAACGCAATACCTCTTACATAATAATGTTTTTAGTGATAAACATAAAAATATGTTAATAAAAATTTAAAAATACAAACCTTTAAAGTTTATATATGAACTAATATGGATAAAAGCATAAAAAGCAATACGTTCGGTAAAACGCATCATGTGATCTGAAACACTTAACAAATAATCATAAAACGCAATACATCCTATATAATAATGTGTTTAGTGTTAAATCTCAAAATATGTTAATAATAATTTAGAAATGCAGACCTTTAAGGTTTGTATATGAACTATTATGTATAAAATCATAAAACGCAATGCATTCAGTAAAACGCATCAAATGATGAAAAAACAAAACATTGTACAACAATAACAGTTATAGACAGTTATAGCTTTATATTACATAAATCTTAAACTAAAAGTTTGTATGCATATAATTTAATTAATATCATAAAACGCAACTCTTCACTAAAACGCAAAAAATGATGAAGAAACAAAACAAACAAATTATGTTAAATTATACAACAATAACAATTAAACTTATGAAAAATCAAATATTACTTACAGAACCACGAATTATAAAACGTAAAACAATGAAATTCGGAAAAAATAACAAAAATTTACTCAGAATTGAAGCTAAACATACCAGCAGAGTCTGAAGAAGACATTGAAGTTATCGAATTGACGAACGATACAAGATTAATGTTTGAAAAGAGGTGAATTTGCGATCGACGGCGATTTAGGGTTATAGAATCTTCAATTATGTTATGAGAGTGATGAACTAAGAAAAGAGGTAACAGAATCTATAATCGAATTAGAACGATGATATGATAATGTAAAAAGACGAAAATGCCCACGCGTCCAAAAATTTAAAAAAAGATGATGAACGGCTAAGATTGCTTCCTATACTTCCTAGCCAAAATAAACTTCATATTTGATCTTTTCCCTATATATATATATATATATATATATATATATATATATATATATATATATATATATATATATATATATATATATATATATATATATATATATATATATATATTAACCACTAAGTGTATATTATCATTGAAATTTGGTTAATTTTGGAGACCTTAATCGGGGTAAAATTTATCGAATACCTAGAAACCAAAACATGATATATGTGTAAATTTGAAACCACATCAATAAGTATACCCACCTACCCATTTGGAAAATGCTTTGCAAATTGAGTCGGACGACTCTAGGTCAAGTTCAGTCTCACAACCTCTTGACTCTTACTTTTTAAGGTTATTCACGAGCCAAGCTCGAATGGAGATATAAACCAAACTCCTATTTGTACCGCCTCCAACTCAAGTCACCTCGTGGTTTGACAAGTTGTCTCGGTTTATAAACTTGACTATTCATAGAGACATCTAGACTACTAATTATGGTGTCTTATAATGATCAAAGAGGTACATATGGTGTACTTTTGTCAAGACACTTCATATTGTAGCAAAGTAGATCATAAAACAATTACAATTTATTGTAAAACCAAAACTTGATATCCTTACAATTCAATATTTAGGAAACGGTTAACAACCCATCTGGAGTAAAAAGTAATACCAGAGTATATTATATGATTCCCTTAAAATGAAAGGTATCAAAGCAATCATCTTCTAAGGCCATGTGTAGTGGTTTAGCCAAATAATGCCCCTACCATGGGGCGTTTTGCGACACTTGGCAGTCCAGTCAGCATGGGGCATTATTGGGCGTTATTGTAAAAGTGGCGTAGTGGGAATAATGCCCAATAACGCCCCTTCCAATTATTAAACAATTAATTTTCTATATAGAGGAGGTTAAAAAAAAAAAACTACTAGTGGACCACTCCCATTTGCCAGTCAACATGGTTGCATGCACTGTTGAGCGTTGTTTAAAAAACGCGGATGTAAATTTTTTTCAAAAATAATGCCAAACAACGCCCTATGTAATGGGGGGGAGGCGTTTTTGAGCGTTTTTTTGACTTTTTTTAAAAAAAACCGCCCCACTACGGGTGGTCTAAAAGCTTTGGCGCCATAGGTAAGAACGTAGACTTCGAAAGTGATGCATAGCATTATCCTAACCAGCTATAACTGCTCAAGTTTATTTGATTAGGTTTTGGATAATATATCAAGTGTCTAACATGCAAGAGAACTAAAATATGAAACTTGTTACTTAGGTTTTGGATAATATATCAAGTGACATGCAAGAGAACTAAAATATGAAACTTGTTACTTTAGGAAACTTTACTACTAGTTGTCTATTTTGGAATATTGGATTTTAATAATCTCAATTATTCGTCATTGGTCGCCAACAGTTATAATTTCAAAAATAACCACTAGCAGTCCCAACTATTGACATATTGGCCTCCAATGGACCCTGACTAACGGAACCATAACGTTGTTAGTCTCCAGTCGCCAGAAAAATGTTTTTGGCCGGAAAACTCAACCTTTTCGTTTCAAACCTCTTTTTAACCTTATTACGGACATTTAGAAATCTTTTTCTAGGAAAACCCCAATTATTGAAGTTGCCGGAAAACTCCTTTTTCGCCGAAAAACTTATTTTTGGCCGGAAAACTCAACATTTTTGTCTCAAACCTCTTTGTAACCTTAGATCGGACCTTTAGAAACCTTTTCTGGTCAAAAAGGGTTTTCCGGAGACTAACGACGTTAGAGTTTTGTTAGTCATGGTTTATAGAATCCAATATGTTTATAGTTGAGACTGCCAATGGTAAAACAATTGGAAAGTTCAACCTTTATGTCGTTGTAACCCTTGCATATGTTAGCACAATCTAACGATTGGGCAAGTAGAGCAGTTACACTTGTAGTAGTTGA
Source organism: Helianthus tuberosus (assembly GCA_030545235.1). NCBI lineage: Eukaryota > Viridiplantae > Streptophyta > Magnoliopsida > Asterales > Asteraceae > Helianthus > Helianthus tuberosus. Next base: position 65,411 of record JARYGA010060805.1, on the reverse strand, counting down.
TTTTTCTAATATATTTAGAAATCAAATTATTTATTTCAAGTTCACTAGATAATACCTTATAAAGTTAGCCAACATTTATGGTAACAAGTGTAATCACATTAGATGTATGGACCAATTGTTTCTTAATAGATTAACAATGACATTTTTATGTTATATCCATGCACGTGTACCACCACATATTAGACAAGTGAGAAGATTCAATTAAACACCTTCAAAATATCAAGAATCGTGAGAACCGATCATAACCCTTAGATGAGTTTGATCAATTGATAAACATGATTGGTGGTATTGTGATTGGTGTTTGTTTGTATATTATTATTTATTTGTTTTTAATGAAATTGGTTTGAAAAAGTTGACAGTTATGTTAGGAGGTGTTAGGTTAGATTTGAAGATATGAGAAATAAAACAACCTTTCTTACGTCACATTCCTCGTTAGGTGGCTACTTTTGACACCCTCAGGACAACTAAGATAACCTTAATTAATCAATGATAAATAATTAAGAAGAATCAAATGAATCATATATAAGGTTTCGTTAACAAGGGGCTCTTTGTTTAGTTCTTAATAGAGCTCTTAATAGTTCAGACATCTTAGACATCTTACTGGTTCAGCACCTAATAATTCAGACTGTTTGTTTCGCGAGCAGATGTCTGAATGGTTCAAATATTTGCCTCTGCATTGTTAAACAATATATTGAGGGCAGTTTGACAACTTCTGAATGATTAAGTGTTGAACCAATAAAATGTCTGAACCATTAAGTGTTGAACCAGTAAAAAAGTCTGAACCATTAAGAACCAGTACAATGTTTAACCGTTCATAAGCAAATGTCTGGCCAATTCAGATTAGAGGTCTTAACTATTCAGATATCTGCTTGTGAAACAAATAGTCTGAACCATTAAGTGTCGAACAAGTAAGAGGTCTGAACCACTAAGAACCTCATTAAGAGCTAAACAAACAACCCCTGAGTTTGGATGGTTAAGGCCTCTAATCTGAATTAGTCAGACATTTGCATCTGAACGGTTAAGCATAATATTGGCTCTTAGTGGTTCAGATCTCTTACTGGTTTAGCACTTAATGGTTCAGACATCTTAAAGGTTCAGCATTTAACCATTCAAAAATTGACAAACAGCCCCTCATAAGGGCTAGATTAATAGTGACGGTTATGTAAGATAGCCATTTGTTAGTAATATATCCTCAGGTATACATAATTTGATGGTCAGAAATATGGCGGACAATTTATCATGCACTCAGTTAACATGCTATAATTTGATATGAAGTTAAATAATTTCTAGTTATACACAGGTTGTCACATTAACGACGCACTAAAAACGTGTCTAAACAGGTTTGAACCGCTTAACCCGTTTATGTCACGCATAACACATTAACCTATTATTTAAGTAGGTAAACAGGTCGAGTGAACACGTTTATAACCTGTTTATTAAGACCACACATGATTTTATAGTTTTAATAAAATTAAATTGTGTTATTATTAAATATGGATTCATCATTTTGGTAAATTTTGTTTTATCCTAATAATTGTATCTTCTTATTTTTCAACTAGTGGATGCCCCGCCCGCGTTGCGGGGCGATGGCCGAATAATGAGCGAGTGTTAGGCAGCTCATTGACACGAAAAACAATTAAATCGAGTCAACCAATTAAAACAAAACACTTTTATAGTTTTGATAAAAAAAAAAACTAAAACAATAATTTTTAACTGAGGAAAAGTTGTATTTTTTGACTGGGGTAAAATCGTAATTTGCCAAAAGCTAAAGTGATGGCAGTACTGTAAATTTGAACCAGGGGCAAAATTTAAAATTTTCACAGGGGCAAATTCGTAATTTTGAACTTGGGTTAACATCGTAATATAAATTTGAACTAAGGGCACAATCGTAATTTTAAGCTGGTCGCAAAACCACAATTTTATTTTGACAGAGGGCAAAATCGTAATTTTGAGTTGGGAGCAAAAGCATAATTTTATTTTGAACTGGGGAAAAACGTAATTTTGAACTGGGGTGAAATCATAATTTTTTAAACGGGGAAAATCACATTTTTAACAGAGGGGAAAATCGTAATTTTTAGCTGGGGGCAAAAACAAAATTTTATTTTGAACTGGGGAGCGAAAAGGTAATTATGAGCTGAGGGCAAAACCACAATTTTATTTTGAATCGAGGGAAAAATCGTAAATTTGAGCTGGGGACAAAAGCGTAATTTTATTTTGAGCTGGAGGTAAAAACGTAATTTTAAAATGGATATAATAAACTGGTTGGTCCAATGGGGGGGTCCCTGGCAAAAGCGTAATTTTGAGGTGAGGGTAAAATCATAATTTTGAGATGGGGATAAAAGCGTAATTTTATTTTGAGCTGGGGGCAAAACGGTAGTTTTAAACAGGAGTAAAAACGTAATTTTAAAATGAATATAAAATAATAAAATTGTTGGTCCAATGGGGGAGTGCCAGGCAGCTGCCTGGCACTATTCCCCCATCTTGGAAATGTATGTATAGGAAATTGTGTCTAGTGATTCGTATCAATAATTCTATTAAAATTATCTTGTCATTCATATAACTAAACTGGTTATATTAATTTTGTTAAACATGTGTCGCGACATTCTTTTTAAAAACTGGTTATTAAACATGTTTGTGTTAGTGTTAATACAATGACATGCTTAATAATGTGTCATGTTTAGAATCACCAGTTATATTAAATGTTTTGTGTCATGTTCGACATGTGTAACATAACACTACACATTTTACTAGGTCTTGTCGAATTTAGGGAGAGTCGTTTGAGATAGGACACATATTCATTCGCATAGGATGCATGCGTTTTAAAGTATTGCAAAATACATAAAAATATATATGACATATCGGTGCTAGTTCTCAATCAGTCAATCAATTGTCATACACTAATTAACACATAAAAACAAACATCAAATACCATATATTATCACACAACTTTTTTTACAAGTATCACATTACGCAACTACCATCTTATAAGACTAAAGGGTATGGGGGCCGGCTAGCCCCGGCTTGGACCGGCGCCGGTCCCCCACACCGCCCCCCTTAGCCCCGGCTCGGCCCATTCGACTCCACCACGCCGATTCAGACGAGGCCCCACTTCATTATACTAGCCGTTGCAAATGGCTATTTTTTTTTTAAAAAAAATTTCATTTTTCAATTTAAATACCCAATATCTCAACCATTTTTATACATTTCTATCCTTTCTACTCCCATTCTTCTCCAATTCTCTTCCTTTTTTATAAAAACACTCCATATTTTTTATACCTTTTTTCTCTAAATCATGGTCGTCGTAGGTTGTTTTTTTATTTTTAGGAAATGTAATTTTTTATTTTTATTTTTCGGTAATTTTTTTTTTTTTTTAGGAAATGTAATTTTTTTTTTTTTAGGAAATGTAATTTTTTTTTATGTTATGAAATGAAATTATTTATGTTGTTTTATGTTGTATTTTTTAATTTTTATAAAGTTTTAATTAAGTTAATAAATTAAAACTTAGAAAATTATAAAATAATGAGGTGGGGCCCCATCCCACACGAGCCTCCTTCCCCCTCAAATTTCATGGAGGCCCATCCCCCACGAGCCGCCTACGTGGCGCCTACGTGGAGGCTCATCCCCGTGGGGATGGGCCAAACCATACCCTTTAGTCTAATTGCACCAAACTCATTATTTTGCAATATTATATAAGTATGATTGCATAAATAAATCAAATGCATCCAAGTTAATAACTCGGTGTCATCTTGGAAGTTATATGATTTCGAACACTTTAGTATCTTGGAAGTTATTTGATTTCGAACACTTTAGTGACATTTGTCTTTTCCTCCTAACAATAACAATAAGCATTTCCAACTCAACCAATGCAATACATCATAATAACATAACTTGACAGATAATATTTAATAATCAATAATATACCTAAACATATTACCACATTTATAAATAAGCAACATGTTGTTGCTTCATATGGTTACACCATATGCATAAGGTGTTTTTTTTTAAATTGATTTTTTTACTTTCAGCCTAGAGTAAATTACTTTTTGAGTCCTTGTGTTTTAGTGTTTTAACCAGTTGAGTCCAAAATCAAAAAGTTTAACGCCCTGAGTCCCTAACCACTCATTTTATAACATTTTGACTCCCTGTGTTTTAATGTTTTTAACCACTTGAATCCAAAATAAAAAGTACAAGTGTTATAAATTGGACTCAAAACGTTATAAAATGTGTAGTTAGGGACTCAGGGCGTTAAACTTTTTTTAATTTGGACTCAAATGGTAAAAACCACTAAAACACAGGGACTCAAAAAGTAATTTACTCTTCAACCTAAAAGTCTTTTATCTTTTACATTTTAACCCTTTTGTTTTTTGTTTACTTTTAACCCAAAGCTTTTTATCTTTTGCAATTTAACACAAACATTTTTTATGTTCAAATTTAGTCCCTCATACTTTATCTTTCGCAAGTTTTTCTTTTTATGTTTCGTTCTAATTTTGCGAGTCAATACGCCGCAACGTGCGTGTGGGGTTCAATGTTTTTTGTCTATTTTTTTTCGTCTGACAGGCCTATCGCAACGCGTCTACTTTTCTCCTTTTGAGAAGTTCATCGCAACGTGCGGGTCCTAGATCGACTTAGTTATCCTTTTCTATGTTTTACGTTACGGTCTAATTTTTCGCATTAACATGACGCAACGGGCGTGCGTGGTTCAACAATTTTACGTCTGTTTTTCATTCGCTGTTATTTATTCCTTTTTTATTTATTTTATTTTTACGAGTTTTCCTGATATTGGTGGTCGCTAGCAGTGGTGTGGCATTGGTGCTACTTGGCACAATTTTACGAACGTATTTAACCTGTTAAGTTTTTTACTAATAATTTGTTTCGAGTTTACCCCTATACATCCTTTACTTAAAAAAAAACTATTTTACGTGCATATTTTTATGTATTTGTCGGTATGAATTCGATTTGCACTACGTTTCGACGTAAACTTTTTTCTAAAAATGAGATAGGTCAAATATAATACGTTTTCGTATAAAAAACCATTTTTATGTACGTTTCGGTATACATTCAAGTTGGTGTATGTCTCGACGTAAACTTTTTTGGGAAACGAGTCAGGTTAAATATAATATGTTTTCGTGCTTATTTTATGAATGTTTGGTAAAATTTATTTCGAATTGAGTGGAGTTAAATCAGGGTTTCTTTTTTTCCCTTTTTTAAAAAGGTCTAATTAATCTCTTTTAATTTTACGTGTCAACTTTTCCGTTACATGTGTTACGTTTTCTATGTATGAGTCGTGTCACATATAATACATTATGATTGTACGATATAAATTTGATTTACTTTATGTTTTAATCCAATCGCAATGCTTATATAGGTTACATTGAGTTCAATCGGGAAACGTCGAAACACGAGTTTTCATATGATTAACACATCACATAAAATTTGGTCTAATCTATTCGATGTTTGTGACGTACCCGCGCTGCAACGCGCGCGGGTCTTATTTGTGACAACTGTGCTCTGTAATCGTTGTACAATGTAAAACAATGTTAATTATCAATAAAACAATGTGTTTTGGTGTTATTATATGTGTTTTGGTGTTATTATATGTGCTTTGGTGTTATTATGTGTGTATTTGTGTTTGATGGTTTTACGATTTGATTCGAGTTCGATTTCAAGCTTTAAATCGCTTTCTGGAATGTTATACGAAAAATGGTGCGTAAACGCGGTCAGTTTAATGCGATAAACGCTCCGGAATAGTGACATAGGCTTAACATACCTTAAATAACCTCCACATAACTTAGAAATAAGTTTTGGATGGTTTGGTGTGTTGAAATCCAGTTTGTTCGATCGCAGGGACTATTTGTGTCAAACTGTGAAAGTATGCCGATTCGTGTGATAACGAACGTTCCGGAACTTGATCATAAGTTAAACATACCCTAAATATCCTTTACATAGCTTAGAAATATGCTTTGAGGGGTTCGGTATGCTAAAATAAACTTATTTGATCAATAGGGACTAAAAGCGTCAAAAACTGCATAAGTTTGCATTTTCGCGCATATCTTACGTTCTAAATATATCCGGACATCCAAAAATTTGTGTAATCATTAAAATATTTTATTTTAATGATTGGCATGATAAAATTCCATTCGTCGCGCAATTTGGATCGTTTTTGCGTCCGTTCGAGTTTTCGTCGTAATTAACCGAACAACGCAACCGTACGACCAAATGAACCGACATTCGAGATATTTTTGAGCATGTTTCATGGTCTCTATGCTTTAACATCCTTTTAGAGCCTTGAAAATGGGTTAACGGGGTTTAAACGCATCGAAAATGGCCTAAACGAGTTGCAGGGACCAAACCTGACAATTTTTTAAAGTTTCTGGATCTGGCATGTGGTGGCATCATGCCACCACTATATGTTGTTGCTGTGGCGGCAAGCCACTGCCTTATCTGGGCAGAAAACTCATTTTCAGCAATGGCAGGTCATTTTCAGCATCTAACTTGAAGTTTATGGTCTATTTTGTAACATTTGCAATACCGTATGATGGTTTTTGGGCACCCCAAGTATTCCAAAACCATGTGCCTTACATGTACGGTCCAGATCGAAGCTCAATTATCAAGGAACGATCCTAACGGTTCTTCAAACTCTATATAAATCCACTTGTTTTTCACTTCTTCTTCACACTTGATCTCAAACTTCTTCTCTAAGTTGAAGCTCTCCTTGTGAAGCTTCATACCTGAGAATTTTTTAGTTCAAATCTTCATAGCTTGGGCCCTTTATAAGTTTCCTTCATGCTTGTTCTTGTATTTCAAGCATGAAAGTCAAACAGTGTTTGACTTTCTGCTTTGACCACGAGTTGGTCAACACAAAGTTCGTTTGAACTTTGCAACGTGAGCGTAATCACGATGGTTATAGTCCCTTGTGACTATACCTACTGATTACCACGTTGTTTAGGCGTAGTGACGAGTCATAGTTTCGGTCAAAATGCGTATTTTGCAACCAAACTATTATTGGGTATCAAAACCCTTTGTTTTGATATCAAAACCTGTTTTCTAACATAGTTAAACATGTTTTAACATGTTTAGCTCGTCACTTTTAGTCTTGTGATTGTTTAGAGTTGTAAGTCTAGCGGTCTAAACCACCGCTTAGACTTTCGAACTCGACCCGTTTGGTCGATCATTAGGATCCGACCAAGCATGTTTAGTGACCATAGTTGTATAGGGAATAACCTTCCGAGGTTATACCTTATGGTCACTTAGTGTAACACCCTTCTAATTACTACTCGACTTAAATGTAAATTTGATATGATTTTATATATATAGTGCGTCTAGGTTAAAACATAAGTTCCAAAGTGACCAAAATTTAGTCAACTACCAACTAATTCAAACATTCATAAATTGTCTAGCAAATTGTTTACATTCCAAAAACATTGTCTATTAAAGTTAGATATCGCGGAAGCTTCAAAATTCGTGTTCAGTTCTTCAAAACATGCTTGATCACCGTCCACATACTTGCAAAACCTGAAAACTGGAGATCAATAACAAAATTAGTGTTAGAGTTCTTAGAAATATTGCTTAATCGAAGCTACGTTCAAAAACCGGATTCGATTAGCTCGGATATGCAAGTGTTAACAATTATTTCTGGGCTCTACCGTAACTTACGGTGTCTACCGTAAGTTACGGTAGACGCTGGATAACCTTGGTCTGCCGTAAGGCAGTGTTGAACTGCCGTAACATTTTTATTCTCCACCGTAAGTTACGGTGGAGACCGTAACTTACGGTGGACTCTGCAAACTTGCTATTTGTCTCACCCAAACCCGAATCCTCGGATTTCTCATTCTAACAAACTAATATGCTAAATTCTCGTATTCTAATTTGTCTTTTTATTAACAACAACAAGGATCGAATAGCCATATTACGATGCATTAACCACGCATTATTTGATTATCCGACCCGTTTGGCTCATTTAAGGAATCCTCCATTATGATGACTACCAACGAGGTCTAACCAATTCTGGACCTATTATTCAATATAGCGAACATTATCGCTTTAAATCAACTCAACTCCTATTCTACAATTCAACTACAAATATGCTAGTTATCAAAATTTACCAAATGTAACGAATCAAGTTACATACTTGCGTAATTCATCGACATTGGTTTCTAACCATAATTACCCATTCCCGGGCTTGTCAATCTTAGCGTATCATGTCCATTCCATGGATTACGTTTTTATAACTCAATTTTAATGAGTGATGTTTTAATCACTTCAACACTACAAAATTCGACCATTATTTGACCTGTTTGGTTGTTTAATGGGAACCACCATTTTACAACATACCAAACTTGTTCTAACTAATATTTAACCCATTTACTTATCTAGTGATCTTCGTCACTTCAACTAGACATCCAAATTCATACTCTATTCTAAATTCAAATTTACTAGTAAAAATACATAACAAACATAACGTAACAAAACCGTGGTTACGTACCTTTTAAGCACACCTTTCTAGCGTGTATCACCTCCGGCTTGTCCACTTGACGACCCGGATTCTTTACCTATAGAGTTCCATTCACAACCAAATTTAGAACTCTTTTATAACCAAAAATCGGACAATTCATTATGATATTCAAATCTGCGTTTTTGTCCGATCCTTAACGTTTTACTCCTCACTTAGGCGTTTTAACAAACACCTAGCGGGTCAGATTTTTACATAACCATTACTAGGTTCTTGACATGTTATTTTCATCCACATTCACTTCAATTAACAAATCTATACTAAATTTTAACATCAATAATTTCAGATTCACCACATGAATTCAGATTTCACTAGAATAAGAACCATGATTCTAGTGTTTATTTAGTTTCTACAAACTCACTAATCACCTACAATGGTGATTATAAACCCCACAAGTATAATGCTAAATTTTAACAAGAAATCATCTAGGGTTTATCCTTAGATGCCATATTACTTCTAATTTCATCCATGCAAGACATAATCAAGCTCAATTTCAGTTTTTCACAATTAACCTATAATTTAAGATGGATCAAAACATCAAAATTTTGCATACCTTATGATCCCCTCAACAAGGTGATCACTAATTCGTGCTTGAAAATCGATTTGGAGCTGATTTGAACTCTCAATTTGATCAAGTTTGACATGCACTAGGGTTTGATGGGGAGCCTGTGTCACCCCCTGTGTTCTTGTTCGACCAAACACACCTCAGTGTGTGTTTGGTGTGTGTTATTTTAATTATAATCACCCAAGTTTCCAACCTTGTAACTTAGGTCCCTCAATTATTGTTTCGTTTATTAATTAAGGAGTTCCCATCCATTTATTTGGTTTCACAATGTTGTACCTAACTGGGTTATCTAGTCCTAGTCAGTTTATTCTCGTTTATCTTATACTTTATAATTCTAATATAAAGTTTTATATTTTCGGGGTGTTACAAGTCCACCCCCCTTAAAAAGGGTTTCGTCCCCGAAACCTCCTTTAAGTAGGCCTTTGGTTTAAACCTAACCATCTTAGTTTCGTTTTTCAAGGCATTCTTTCTTTTCCGGCATAAGGTTTTTATTCTTATTGGCATGTTCGTCTTTTAGGCATGTGTCCTATTGGACCGTAACCTTTTATCATCTATTTCCTATCTTTGTCGCCTATTTGACCGGGTTGCCTTTTGACCATCCAGTCACTGAGTCCGTCAGCATACTTACTTGACGCTAGTCTTATATTAACAAGCGCTCTACATAGGTCACAGCGTTATTTAGACATACAACTTGTTTTATTGCCTAAACTAATTGGTCACCATTTTACCTCATACCTCGTCATTCGGGTATGCAATATTGCCGTCATCGGCCCTTTGCGTTTTTATCATTTTGCATCTAGTAACTCATATTACATCGTGGCTGTATTCTGTATCACTCTTGGGTTCGTGATCACATCACGTCATGTTTAGGTTTTTGTCAGCTTTTCATTATTATAAGTCCTCTTTCGAATGCATCGCCTTACACCTATCGGCGTTAAGACTTATACTCTTTAGTATTAACCATTTTCTAACTTCTCTCATAATATTTATATTTGTTAGGATGTTGTTTCTTTACTAAAACTGAATTTTAGTTTAATGTTCTTCTCTTAAACACATGTCGATTAATCATTTCAAGGAATTGACGACAAGGATTATTCTTCTCCGTTATCATTTTACGCGAGGAGTCACAATGGGTTCCCACGCTTTATATTCCCGGCCCGCAGGTTCCTTTACCTAGCCTTATAGACTATTCTATTAGGTCTTCACCTTTTTAGGGTGAGACCCCATAGTTTGTTCCTTCGTATTTCCGACCCAATGGTCATTTTGGTCCCGTACACCTTTACATTGTTTATATTCTGGAGGTTATGGTGACCCCATGGATCATCTTCTATTCGTTTGACCTTGACTGTAGTCTAAGGCTACACTCTATTTCTTTCGGATTATCTTTCCGACTCTATGACTTCTTATGTCACCTTCGCGTTGGTTTATTTTACTCATACCTTTATTTGGTTTATGCTCCTATCTCCTTTCAACCCGTTACCGGGTTCGTTATCTTAATGTTTTTAACACCCCGGTTTTATTGGTTTGCGTTTTCCACTCCATATTCTTTTACGACCTATCACATTGGTTCAGTAATATTTCGCACTTTCATTATTCGGGTTGCGCTTACTTGGAATATCTAGTATTATACCTTATTCGGTCCGTCCAGTATTAAAATAGTTGAACTTAACTATCAAAATTTCTGTTTTTGCGAAATTTTATTGTCCTTTAGTCCTAATTCTTAATCCAAGTCTTTTATTCTTTCATTCGTCTTGTTTGACTTGTTCGTGTGATAGTTAAACTTTACCCCTATTCCCCAACATTCTCGTTTATTGGTTTGTACTTTTATTTTCCTTAATTCTTATCCCTTCCCTTGGGCTTATTACCTTAATGTAACACGCTCCCGTCATCCGGCTTCCGTTTACCCTTATTATCAAGCATTTTGCTTATTTGATCCGAACACCACCTTTCTGTTGTTAGCGACCTTTAGGTCTGTTTCTTTTACTAATGTTCCGAAGGCCCATTTCTTAAGTCTTATTTAGTAAAACCACTGTTATAGTTATACGGCTTTTGGGGTTTACCCGTTCTTATTCTAAAACTTTCATAAGGTTTATTTTACTAGGCTTTTATATAATCACATTCATCACTGCGATCATCTTTTTTCCTCATGAGGATTTGATTAATAATGTATTACTTGGATGGTTACCCATACCCAAGTTTCTAAATTTGCATTTATTGATACTTTATTATTCATAGTAGCGAATAATACGTATCATCCATTTAACTTCTTTTTCGCGGATATTCTCAGTCCGAGTCTTAATTTCTCATCCTTAACCTTAATCCTATTGTAACAATAACAAAATTAATTCATTTAATTTTATTATTCCTTATTGTAGCATGAAATTTATCTACATCGTTTGTTGATGTAAGTGATGCTTCTACATGTTTTATTTAGTTTGACCAAGTCTATAACCTTGTCTTCGCTATTTATTACTATCGCAATTTCCGGGTTCGGGCGTAATTACACTCCTTCCCATTACCATATTTATTCACTTCATTAAGTTCCCGGGTTCGAGTGCACGTGCACTCCTTCCCATTGCAATTTTCATCGGGATTACTTTTTGTCTCGATTTCACATGCTCACCATATTTATTTTCTTATATACATTTATATAGGTATTTCTTTTACATAATTCATCCAATTCATCACTCATATATGCCCTTATGCAACTATCATTCGCACTCGTATCGAATAAAATTTGTGTTAAATTAAATTTACAAGAATCATACCTGAAATGACACCAGGTTCAGCTTTAGCCTCTGTGGCTATTATATAAAACGACCTTGTCCTTGACTTCTGGGCATTAGACATTGTGTCGGTTGTGTCTTTGGTTCCAAGCCTCTCTGGACGTTTAGACTTTTTATGTCTTGGCTTACCACATATGCCCTTGTGAATTTTTCCACAAAATCTACACTGATGTAACACACTTTTTGTAACTCCTTTCTTGGGAGCTTTATTAGACTTGGATTTCTTTACAGAACTTGGATTCATATCCAACACCCTCCTTTCTTCTGTTTCTTGAAATATGCTGTCTTTCAATTCAGCCATCATATCGTCCACCACCGGCACGATTGTGGTTTGTAATCTATCAATATACTGTGATAGACTAATTTCTAGAGCTTTTTCGACTGTCTCGGAAATCTTAGCGTTCATTTGTTTAGTCAATTGAGATGTCGAATCATCTCCGGTTACTCCTTACATTTCTTTAACTGAAACATCCATCACGGTTAGTCAATAATTATTTAATTCATTTCCATCTTATTATACGGAAATTTATATCACTCCCACTTAATCATAAGTAATGTGTTATTCTTTTTCGGTTTGGTCAAGTATATATCTTGCCTTACCTTTCTTACTTAGTGTATTTTCCAGGTTCGAGCGTATTTATACACTCTTCCCATTTTTCCGTCATCTTGAAACTGAAATGTTTATACTAATTGTTAAACATTTCATCTATAACATATGCGTCATTCATTTTGATTTAGCCAAGTTCACCACTTGCTTAAACCATTTATGTTTAGTGCACTTTTCCGGGTTTGGGTGTGTAAACACGCACTTCCCGTGCATATTAAATCAAATTTCCTTTTTCTAGTATTCTAGTAAGTCTACTAAAGCAATTAATTCTTACCGGACGATCGATCAAGCTTGAACCGAACACTTTGTTGACAACCTTGAGCTCTGATTACCAACTTGTAACACCCTTCTAATTACTACTCGACTTAAATGTAAATTTGATATGATTTTATATATATAGTACGTCTAGGTTAAAACATAAGTTCCAAAGTGACCAAAATTTAGTCAACTACCGACTAATTCAAACATTCATAAATTGTCTAGCAAATTGTTTACATTCCAAAAACATTGTCTATTAAAGTTAGATATCGCGGAAGCTTCAAAATTCGTGTTCGGTTCTTCAAAACATGCTTGATCACCGTCCACATACTTGCAAAACCTGAAAACTGGAGATTAACAACAAAATTAGTGTTAGAGTTCTTAGATATATTGCTTAATCGAAGCTACATTCAAAAACCGGATTCGATTAGCTAGGATATGCAAGTTTTAACAATTATTTATGGGCTCTACCGTAACAAACGATGTCTACCGTAAGTTACGGTAGATGCTGGATAACCTTGGTCTGCCGTAAGGCAGTGTTGAACTGCCGTAACATTTTTATTCTCCACCGTAAGTTACGGTGGAGACCGTAACTTACGGTGGACTCTGCAAACTTGCTATTTGTCTCACCCAAACCCAAACCCGAATCCTCGGATTTCTCATTCTAACAAACTAATATGCTAAATTCTCGTATTCTAAATTGTCTTTTTATTAACAACAACAAGGACCGAATAGCCATATTACGATGCATTAACCACGCATTATTTGATTATCCGACCCGTTTGGCTCATTTAAGGAATCCTCCATTATGATGACTACCAACGAGGTCTAACCAATTATGGACCTATTATTCAATATAGCGAACATTATCGCTTTAAATCAACTCAACTCCTATTCTACAATTCAACTACAAATATGCTAGTTATCAAAATTTACCAAATGTAACGAATCAAGTTACATACTTGCGTATTTCATCGACATTGGTTTCTAACCATAATTACCCATTCCTGGGCATGTCAATCTTAGCTTATCACGTCCATTCCATAGATTACGTTTTTATAACTCAATTTTAATGAGTGATGTTTTAATCACTTCAACACTACAAAATTCGACCATTATTTGACCCGTTTGGTTGTTTAATGGGAACCACCATTTTACAACATACCAAACTTGTTCTAACTAATATTTAACCTATTTACTTATCTAGTGATCTTCGTCACTTCAACTAGACATCCAAATTCATACTCTATTCTAAATTCAAGTCTACTAGTAAAAATACATAACAAACATAACGTAACAAAACCGTGGTTACGTACCTTTTAAGCACACCTTTCTAGCGTGTATCACCTCCGGCTTGTCCACTTGACGACCCGGATTCTTTACCTATAGAGTTCCATTCACAACCAAATTTAGAACTCTTTTATAACAAAAAATCGGACAATTCATTATGATATTCAAATTTGCGTTTTTGTCCGATCCTTAACGTTTTACTCCTCACTTAGGCGTTTTAACAAACACCTAACGGGTCAGATTTTTACATAACCATTACTAGGTTCTTGACATGTTATTTTCATCCACATTCACTTCAATTAACAAATCTATACTAAATTTTAACATCAATAATTTCAGATTCACCACATAAATTCAGATTTCACTAGAATAAGAACCATGATTCTAGTGTTTATTTAGTTTCTACAAACTCACTAATCACCTACAATGGTGATTATAAACCCCACAAGTATAATGCTAGATTTTAACAAGAAATCATCTAGGGTTTATCCTTAGATGCCATATTACTTCTAATTTCATCCATGCAAGACATAATCAAGCTCAATTTCAGTTTTTCACAATTAACCTATAATTTAAGATGGATCAAAACATCAAAATTTTGCATACCTTATGATCCCCTCAACAAGGTGATCACTAATTCGTGCTTGAAAATCAATTTGGAGCTGATTTGAACTCTCAATTTGATCAAGTTTGACATGCACTAGGGTTTGATGGGGAGCCTGTGTCGCCCCCTGTGATCTTGTTCGACCAAACACACCTCAGTGTGCGTTTGGTGAGTGTTATTTTAATTATAATCACCCAAGTTTCCAACCTTGTAACTTAGGTCCCTCAATTATTGTTTCGTTTATTAATTTAGGAGTTCCCATCCATTTATTTGGTTTCACAATGTTATATCTAACTGGGTTATCTAGTCCTAGTCAGTTTATTCTCGTTTATCTTATATTTATAATTCTAATATAAAGTTTTATATTTTCGGGGTGTTACACTTAGTTTAATTGGTTGTTATGATAAGTAGTTTTTATGCCTTAGGAAAATGACCAAAATGCCCTTTTCATGCATAATTGGATTTTAAGCATACGTAACATAAACTTTTGTCACTTAACTAATTATGCAACATGTATAGGCATATAATACTTGTCATATGACTAGTTAGGCGTCTCGAACGCGCTTTTGCGCGAACGACGCGTTAAAGTAGCGTAAGCTACCTTAATGGGTCGTAACGGGTCGAAAGCACTTAGGATAGGTTCCGATTTAGAATGTAGGCTTTGTTAGACCATATCACATGAGTTCCAATACTCATTTGGTTTACAAAACCTTATTCTATCCGATCTTCCGATTTAGGTGTCGATTATTTATCTAGTGATCCAATTTCTAGGTGCTGCTTGATTTCTTTGATTGCTTGAGCTTTGTTGAGTTCTTTAGATTGAGGATACTTTGCACTTCAAGTGAGTACATAGATCCCCTATTTTACTATTTTTTATTGTTTTGGACGTAGTTACATAACGAATAACATTCATTAACATTGATCAAGCCGACCAGTATTAGGTTATGGTACCATAGGATCTGACAAATCCCGTTATCAGACTGCACCCATGGTTACGTGTGGGTTAGGTGGGTAACGACTGAATCTGTGATTGTTAATTTACCCTTTGGTGGTCTATTAATGCGAGTTTCGAGATAGTCGAGTTGCGAAGGTTTGGATGTTATTAGCGAGACGACCAAAAGTAGTTTTCACAATTAAAACGAGAGCGATTTTGGAACAATTAAACGATTTTGGAACGAGTTAAACGAGTTAAACGAATTGAACAAACGAATGGTTTTTGGTTAGTGTTTAGATAACGGGACGGGTGTAATGTGATGAAAACATGGTAGATACGCCGCTGGTACTTCTTATATATAAGTGTTTTCATCATATTACATACCGTGGCGTTATTTAGTTCACTTGGGTAAACGATTTTGAAACGAAGTCACACAACGATGATTTCTAAATGATATAAACCATACGAGCTTTATTAACGAGTTTTCACAAGATGTGTCACACCCCGATATTTCCACATATTACCGGTGGGCCCGGTGGGGAGTATCGTGACGTAGTTGATATCATCATTGTCAATACGCACAATATAATAGCACAACGGAAGGCTTAGTGAATAAACTATTACAAACCATAATGTCTGAGTGTCCGAATGAAAGAATATACAGACTTGGTTGTAATAAGATCCACAGGCGGACCATAAATAAAATACAAGAAAACAAAATAACAGACTTCAGGTCTCTAGGGAATTGCAAGATCCTCTTATATGACACCTAGTAGCTCCAGCCTATTTACGAGAGGTACATGTCAATCAGTCTTTGGAAAATACGTCAGTTTACACTGGTAAATACAATTAACTGACTCTTTGGAAAAACATTTATGAAAATTGATTTAAGTGCACAAGGCACAAATCATTTATAACTTGGGACAATTATTTAAAGATAATCTTGTATACAGATTTACATGTTTGTCATACAATTGGGGCCGGTTTGGAAGCCAGCCATGATTAACCGACTCACCACTTATAGAACCCACAAAGGAGTTATCCCCAACGTGTGGGTTTATATTTTAGCATTTGCATCTGTCAGGTGTATGCCTACACCCCGTGCATAGGTCGTGGCCATTTTCAAATGAAATAAGCCGAGGATATCCAAGACACGGTCGTATTAACACCCAATGTTCATGTTATCAAACAAGACAGATTAAAACGGGTTATGTAAATTTATTAATCACAATCCGATTAAATGATTTCATACCCGACCAAGTGGTATTATTATAATACCATATCCCAAGCCCGTATACGAGAAAATAAGTTAAAAGTATTTACCTGAGCTAAATGTGAAAGGTAACTCAGCCGTATAATCCTAAAGCTTTATGATGATACCTTCTACTGGATGCTACTTAATATGTATAGAAGGTTTAATAACCTATTAGGATGCTAATGGGTCTTTAGTTAAGTCAAAGACTTAGACCGGCTAGCTAGAAAGAAACTTTACGGTTCTAAACACTAGATTAAGCGGAGACCTGGTTTAGACCCGACAATCTTGGATACTTGTATAATATGGGTAAACTAAACACATTCTGGAATTTGAGGATTAATGATAAGGTTAAACCCGTTTCGGCTATTTTACGTAAACTAGTCACTTAAACCGATCCGAACGCATAAACGCGTAACGGGTAACCAATTGAATTATATACAGATCTCAAATGTTATTATGCTTAAAATATGTTAATACATCAGTAGGATGTTAACATATATGCCCAAAAAGTATTTAAAACCAATTTAAGTCCCGTAGGGGCATTTTGGTCATTTTAATGATTATAAAAGAGATTTTATAACAAACTGAGGTTCTGGTCTTTGGTAATCAGTAAAAATATTTATTTTATCCCATTACATCAGTAAGATACTATACATATGTGAGGTTTACTATTTATAGCCAAACTATGCCCGAAAGGGCATTTTGGTCATTTCACATATGCTTTTAAGGACATTTTTGGAAGTCTGAGTTCATGACTTGTACATACTGTAATAATATTGAAATTTGTTTAAAAATTCAGTAGGTAATAAGTCTTAGGTGTTAAATATGGTTTTAAACCATACTATGCACCTAAATAGTGTAAAATTCGCTAATTGACTATCAAGATGTTTATGTAAAGCTGAGATTTTGATCGGTTTTAAAAGCTCAAAATAATTTATTTAATGTATGAAATCAGTAGAAAAAGGTTTGGCGTTCAAATCATTTGTTAATCTCATTTGATACATGAAAAGGGTATTATCGTCATTTACCGAATTACATGATTTAATCAGATTATAATCTGACCAAAAATACTAAAAATACTTAAAAAAATATCTTAACAGTAGGTAATGTGTTTTGGTTCAAAATCCAAGTTTAAACATGTCTTATGCATGATATCGCAATTTAATTAATAAAAAGCTTCTAATTACGATATCGAGCATAACTTCTGTTTGAGACCAAGAACTGATGTCAAATTTTCGGGACAAGTTTATATATCAGTAGCAAAGGTTTTTGTCCCCTCACATTTCTAAAAATCTCAATTATATGTAAAAATGGTATTTACGGCATTTATAAGCATATTAACGAACAAGAGCATATAATTCAAACCACTAAGGACCAAACAATATAACTCCAGGGGGTTACACTACTATATAATATGGTCCTAATGGAAGCTTAAAACATGAAAGAATTAAGCTTAAATGGGTCAGAACTGAAAGTCAAAGCAAAAGTCAAGCTTTTGCGACTTTCGGTTATAAACTGACCTTAGACTGATAATTGTCGGGTTAGACCTGGTCAAACATGTTCTAATACTAATTACCAAGTTATTAGAATGTTAAAGTTTAATTTAGAACCTTTGTTTTATTAGTTTAAATCATTTTTAAAGTTTCTGTCCAGTTTGACTTTTTGACTAACTAGTTTGACCCGACAATTAACTAGTCAAACGAAATAATTAGGAGGTGCCCTTTTAAGGGTTAATCACCTACCTTAATATGGTTCCATAACCACTTTCATTTCGGTCAGTGGCTGGACCATTTATGATTAAACCGAAAGTCAAAGCTTAATTACAATATAGTTGACTTTTCGGTTTTTAAGCTAATAAAATGGACTAAGAAGGGACTCAGACACTTACATAAGGTCCTTGCTATCTTTTCTACACTTCTTAATCTTTTCCTAATGCTTGCTATCTCCAGAGATGGGTCTTTGAGTTGTTGCAACCAAAAGTGCATATGAAGAAATGAACTAAGGTTCCTTATATACTAATTTCCCATGCATTTGGATCTTTGCAGCTGTATTGGAGGCATCTAGGATTACCCCAGGTGTCCTAGTGGTTTAATAAGACCGACAAACAGCCCCTAGTATCACTTAGAACAAGTTAAAGTCGGTTTGGAGCTGAAACCTGCACCTGGCAGGTGTTTTCTGGGCTAGGCAGTTCTACGCGGGCCGCGTAAGACTCAGCAAAAGTCTACGCGGGCCGCGATGACCTTCTGATCAGGTTAAAACATTTTCAAACTTGGCAGTTTCTGTCCCTGGCCTTTATAAACTTATCTTAACTTCATTTTTGGCATATAAGGCCCTTGTAGTTAGTTTGTAGAGGCTCAATGAAGTATAATCAAACTCTGTTAGGCCCGGTTTCGTTAAATATCACTATAAATACAAGTTTCATCATGTTGACACTTTTCACCCAAAGTCTTAAAAACTTGCTTAACGATCTCGAAACCACGTGAAATTTATACCACTTATTCTTGAGAGTATATTTGAATATTTCGAAGCCTCGGATTTGTTAAAAGGTTACTCGGAGGTAAGAATTAATATGTTGACACGTTTAACCCCTATAGTTTTATAATCTTCCGATTATTTTCACAAACGGCTTCTTATATTCAAATAATCACTCGTTTAAGAATATATTCTCCGTGTATGGCCAATCAGAGGCACAAGTTTGGCATGTTGACACTTTTAGTCCCTTCGCATTCATATTTTCACAGTTTGTCAACTTTAGTCCTTCAAACTCAATTTTTCACATATTTAGAGTTTAGGACACGTGTCTTTACACAATTGGACACGTTTTTATGTGGAGTTACATCCTCACCCCCTGAAAAGAAATCTCAACCCTGAGATTTACTGGAATAAGTGAGGGTACTTCTGTCGCATAGTGGACTCAACTTCCCACGTATATTTGGGACCTCTACGGGCATCCCATTTGACCTTTACTATAGGCACGTGCTTCCTTCGGAGCTTTTTAACCTGACGATCCTCAATCAATATAGGTCTTTCAACAAACCTCAGGTTTTCATAAATCAGTACGTCTTTATGAGACATAGCTAGCGATTCATCAGCTAGACATTTCTTGAGATTACAGATGTGGAACACATTATGAATTTCACTGAGCTCTTCAGGCAAATTTAGCTTATAAGCTACACTGCCGACACATTCGATAATCTCGAATGGTCCAATATATCTAGGACTTAACTTGCCCTTCTTACCAAAACGCATCACACCTTTCCAGGGTGATACTTTCAGTAAGACTTTGTCGCCAACCTCAAACTTTAGAGGTTTTCGCCTTTGGTCAGCATAACTTTTCTGCCTATCCCTGGCAGCTTTCAGGCGATCACGAATCTGGACAATCTTGTCCGTCGTTTCCAGGACTATATCAGGTCCTGACAACTGAGCTTCTCCTACTTCCGCCCAACAAACAGGCGTTCTGCATTTCCTTCCATTCAATGCTTCAAAAGGCGCAGCCTGGATACTAGTATGGTAGCTATTGTTATAGGAGAATTCGATCAAAGGTAGGTGGTCATCCCAACTACCTCCCAAATCAATAACACATGCTCGAAGCATGTCTTCCAGAGTTTGAATTGTACGCTCACTCTGTCCATCTGTCTAAGGATGGTAAGCAGTACTAAAATTCAAATGAGTGCCTAAAGATTGTTGGAAACTTTTCCAAAAGTGAGAGGTGTATCTAGTATCTCTATCAGAAATAATAGACACATGCATTCCGTGGAGGGATACGATCGTATCCACATACAATTGGGCTAACTTGTCGGAGCTATGAGTCTCCTTGATGGGTAAGAAAGTCAGTCTATCAACTATGACCCATATGGTATCATTTCCATGCCTTGTTTTAGGTAACTTGGTTATAAAGTCCATAGTTACCATCTCCCACTTCCATGTGGGAAGTTCTGGCTGTTGTAGCAGACCCGATTGCTTTTGATGTTCAGCTTTAATCTGTGCACAAGTCAGGCACTTAGCTACATGTGTGGCAATAGATTTCTTCAAACCTATCCACCAATAATTAACTTTCAATTCCTGATACATTTTGTCACTCCCAGGGTGAACTGAGTATTTGGAATTGTGAGCTTCCTGGTGAATTATATCTCGAAGTCCTCCATGAATAGGAACCCAAATTCTTCCATTTAGTCTGAGGATTCCATCCTTGCCAGGTGCTAACTGCTCAGCAGTTACACCTAACTTTTCATTTGGAAGGTTAGCTTCCAAGACAGCTTCTTTCTATGCAACTAATAGCCTTTCATTCAAGCTATTCTTCAGTTCAGTGCTCTTGGCGTTAATCCTGATAGGTTTAACTCTTTCCTTTCAGCTTAGAGCATCAGCGACCACATTCTCTTTACCTGGATGGTAGCGAATTTCGCAATCATAGTCATTTAAAGTTTCCATCCAGCGGCCCTGTCTCATATTGAGATCCTTTGGATTGAATAAGTGTTGGAGACTTTTGTGATCCGAATAGATCACACATTTAGTTCCATACAAATAATTTCTCCATAACTTTAGTGCGAATACGACAGCACTCAATTCTAAATCGTGGGTGGTGTAATTCTTTTCATGCACTTTTAGTGGTCGTGATGCATATGCAATCACCTTGCCTTTTTGCATAAGTACACAACCCATACCAGTGTGTGACGCATCACAGTATACGACAAACTCTTCAACTCCTTCAGGTAATGACAATACCGGAGCATTGCTCAATTTCTGTTTAAGAATCTCAAAAGATTCTTGTTGTTTCGGACCCCAATCAAATTTTACATTCTTGCGGGTCAAAGAAGTCAATGGTGCAGCTATCCTTGAGAAGTTTTCAATGAATCTTCTATAATAACCAACTAATCCCAGAAAGCTGCGAATCTCTGTTGGTGTCTTCGGTGCCTCCCAGTTCATAATGGCTTCTATTTTGGCGGGATCTACTTGGATGACGCGCTCACTAACAACATGTCCAAGGAATTGGACTTCGCGAAGCCAGAACTCGTACTTGGAGAATTTATCATACAGCTTCTCCTGTCGAAGCAATCCTAATATACATCGAAGGTGCTTTTCATGGTCGACTTGGCTACGAGAATAGATAAGTATGTCGTCTATAAAGACAATGACAAACTTATCTAAGTATGGCTTGCAGACTCTATTCATGAGGTCCATGAAAGCTGCTGGTGTATTAGTGAGCCTGAAAGGCATCACTAAGAACTCAAAATGTCCATACCTTGTTCTGAATACTGTCTTAGGCACATCTTAAGTTCGAACCTTGAGTTGATGATATCCGGATCTTAAATCAATCTTCGAGAAGAAGCTTGCCCCTTGAATTTGGTCGAATAAGTCGTCGATCCTGGGCAAAGGATAACGATTCTTTATCGTTACCTTATTTAATTCATGATAATCAATGCATAAGCGCATTGATCCATCCTTCTTCTTTACAAACAATATTGGAGCTCCCCGAGGCGAAGAGCTTGGTTGTATGAAACCTTTTTCCAGTAAGTCGTCCAATTGAGTCCTGAGCTCTTTCATTTCAGTAGGCGCTAGACGATAAGGAGCTCGTGCAATTGGTGCAGATCCTGGCAGAATGTCTATCCTGAACTCCACTTGCCTCTCAGGGGGTAATCCAGGTAATTCATCAGGAAAGACATCAGGATACTCGGAAATAATTGGAATGTCTTTGATCTTGGGTTTCGGATCATTCACTGCCACTTGTGCCATGTAAATAACACATCCGCTCTTCAAACACCTTGATACTTTGAGAATAGACATATTGCTGGGCAGACCATATTGTGTATCTCCTTGAATAGTGACAGATTCTCCAGAAGGGGTTTTAATGATAACTAGCTTTTTATCACAGGCAATTTGAGCTTGGTTATACGACAACCAATCCTTGCCTAAAACTACATCAAAGCCAGCCAATTTCATTGGCAAGAGGGATAGCGGGATAGAATAATTCTTAATGGATATGAAGCATCCATCCAGAAGAGTTGAAGCTGTTTCTAAGGTACCATCGGCAAGCTCTACCTCATATTTTATATCTAGAGTCTTAATAGGCAGATTCAGTAACTTACAAAACTTATGGTCTAAAAAAGACTTATCAGTACCTGAATCAAATAACACTCTAGCATAATTATTATTAATGAGGAAGGTACCTGTTATGACGTTCTCGTCATTCACCGCCTCCCTTGCATTCATTTGAAAAACCCTAGCATTGTTTTTCTTCGCCTCCTCGGGCTTCTTAGCATTCTTGGGGCAATTGGTCTTGATGTGCCCCTTTTCGTTACAACCGTAGCAGGTTGCATCTTTGATGTTTCGGCACTCCACAGACTTGTGCCCTTTCTTCTTGCAAATCCCACATGGTTTGGCTTGTGGGTCTTGGTTGCACTTTCCGAAGTGCCTCTGGTTGCAAGTCTTGCACCTGGGCTTGTCACCCGATTGCCCTTTCTTGGAACCAGAGTTCCCTTTGTTCTTCTTGTTCAATTGATGGGAATGGTCTTCTTCCCTCTTTCTTTTCCCGTCATCGGTGGTTTTCTTTGCCCTACTCCTCACAACATCAAAAGTAAGGGACAAAGATAGATCTACAGCAGATCTATATGTAGTAGGCTTAGAAGCCTTGACATTTCCTTTCACCTCTGGGGCTAAACCACCGATGAAACGCGCAATGCGTTTGGGTTCTGGGGTGACCAAGTATAGTACAAGCCTCAACATCGAGTTGAAACTGGTCACATAAGACCTGCAATCCAAATCCTTCATCACCAAGGTGAGGAAGTCAGTCTCTATTCTATCGACTTCATGTTGAGGACAGTAAGTGTCCTTCACAAGATCAACAAACTTGTTCCACGAAAGGTTATACAGAGGAATCTTTCCAGTGGATTGCACCAATGCTTTCCACCAAGTGAGGGCATCGCCTTTGAAAGATTGAGACACAAACTTAACTATGTCTTCCTTAGCACATCCACTGTTGTCAATCACAGTCTCCATTTCATCTAACCACTTCATGCAGTCGATTGCTCCCTTTTCTTGTAAGGACCTTAAAAATGTCCTAAAACGACCTATACGTAACAACCCGGACCCCTTGAAACCCTAATCCATATCAAAAACCAAGAAAACAAGAAAACTGGTCTTCAGGCAGGCCGCGTAAAGGTCAAGCTTAAGTTGACGCGGGCCGCGTCAATGTGGTGTTGACCGGATAAGCGTTTCCGATCCACGTGGCATCCACCTGGCAGACCTACTGATGACCCAGCAACCCTACACGTAGACTAGGTGGCCACGCGGGCCGCGTAAGGGTCGAGCAAGGGTTCACGCGGGCCGCGTGAGACCCAATTTTCAGCTAAAAATAGGTTGAGCTATGAGCAGTTCAGTGGTGTCGAAAACAATTCTCAAAAACGAATTCTCACTGCTCAAATTCGAAATTTAAGATACCGAGGCACTGCTACGATACAGGGTATTAACTCGATCGCTGCTACGATTCAATGTCCGATCGATTGAAACAATCCAATGGATGTTTAAGTGCTGCCCAAATTAGGGCTATACTTTGTCATTCGTCGTGAACTCGATGGATGTTTAAGTATTGGGCTTTGTCATTCGTTGTGAGGGTTTTTAATCTCGTGAGTTATTGTAAATGCTGTATTAGTTACTGACCTAGTTCGTGTGCATTGTTATTTAAATTAGGTTACAAGGCTAATCAGTAGGCTAAACTCTGCCCGTTTAAATCTGCAATGTGAGTCATTCTCTTTTTATCAATTATGTTTTACAATACTCCAAATTATTTTCAAAGTTATAATTACAGGGATTAAGTCATGGTTATCTTGAATCACTGGCTAGTGGGGTATTGTGCACATTACTAATTTCTCACAGTTAGGCTAATAAATCATAACAGTGATAATCATCACTACTTGGGGAAAGACCTAATAGTGGTATGACCATCATCACCCGGAGGTGACACGGCGCCAGATAAAAATAAGATAGAAGCCATTGTAACCGCTCTTATGCTGTAATTTAAAACTATGTGTCATTTTATTAAATTTGAGTGACTCGCCAGTATTTCCCCACTGATAAAATATTTTCAAAACATGTTTCAGGTGACTACTGTGAACCAAGGAAAAGTGCTACGGAGCACTAACAAAGCTTGAAGTAGTGGCTCAACTAAATAAATAAATATGTTTTGTAAATCAGGGAATTTCCTTGTGAAATTTCTCTAGTGTAAATTACGGGGTTCATTCCGCATTATGAAATAAAATAATCGGGCATTTCAAGATTTAAAAAGATCCTGTAAAATCTTCGCTGTCAACTCAATTAATAAATACCACGGGTTCCTGTCCCGCGGCTCCTGGACCGGGTCAAACCGGGGCGGGGGCTGTGACAGGAAAAAGTGGTATCAGAGCCACTGATTTAAGCCAATTAAGTATTTAGAAATACTTAATTTTATTGATTGCCATCTTGTGATTACGTGTTTTGTTAACTGACTACTTGTTAGTTACAGTATGGGTAAGCAAAGACTTTCGGACAACTATCGTCAATTAGATAGTTCACCAAAAGATAAGGGAACTTCATCTCATTCAAATTCCTCAAAATACTCAGCGGATACTGAGGAAGGAATATTTATTCGTAAGGCACAGTTTGAGACACTTACCCCTAATAAAAGAAGTTGGATTATTAGGAAAAGTCAAGAGAAAATAAAGAAGTCACAACCAAAAGAAGTGATGAGTAATAAGGAAACTCAGGATATAGGCAATAACCCACCATGGAAAGATGAATTAGACGAACAATGGGCAGATCTCTATATGTTAGCTACTACAGCAGTAAATGCTAACTTATAGTTAAATTGCCAAACTAGTACCAGAACTTATAACATCTATGAGCAACTTTGCCCGTTAAATAAACAACTTAGTAAGAAAAGATAAACTGAAATAAATTATCCCCTAATATGTTTTTAAATTTCAATTGTATTTTGTAAATATATATATATATATATATATATATATATATATATATATATATATAAATCACAATATTCCGTTTTAATCAATCTATTTGTATAAATATTAGATTTCTTTCTGTGATTATTCAATTTACAAAATTTTAACCTAGAATTTTGTGTTTCTTCATATCTGCTAAACAGCATGAATGAATGAATTATCTAAAGCCCTTCAGAATCTCAATCTCTATTCTATTAATGTGGAAGTTTCCAAAGACTTTACTGGGTATTGTGCCGATGTTGAGGAACCTATGGAATTTCAAGCCCAGTCTCCGGAGAAACTCAAGCCAAAGAAAAGAAGAAGAATCGTGGGTTGGAGGCGTGTGCGCAGAAGGAAACCAGTAACTAGGAAAGTTGCCAAGACGGAGGACCCAATGGATAAAGGGAAAGGAATAGAGATTGGAGAAAGCTCCAAGCAAGCCGAGGAAATGCCATTGCAGGAAAAGCTAGATTGCATACTAGCAAGTTGGGATATCCTCAAGCCTGTTAATGAAAACCTTTTCACTTATCCTGCTGAAACCCAGCTTCCAGTAAACTTGGAACCAGCCATCCCAGATCACCTTGTCAATACCAGACTTTTAGGAGAAATGGAAGAATGGTGGACCAACGATTGGCAATTCCAGAATCTTTTAAACAACCCTTATACTTTTCTCCCTCAGTTTGACCCCGAGCCTGCACCAAACCCACTGATGAGCAATGAGAAACTGGCCGACCTCCGCCATTTTGGCGAGGAGCTGATGGATGCAGGAAATCGAATCCGAGAGGTGGGAGAACAGATCTCCTGGAAGTACGACGAGAGGGAACGTCGTTACTGAAAATGCCAGCTGATGGGATAGTATGTTATGGTGGAAGCATGTGTTTAATAATAATATAATAATTAAAATATAATAGTATGAAATAACTTAAAAATAAAACTTTTGTAAGATAACCAGTGTGTACGGATGCCTATTATAATATATAAAATATCGAACGTCGAAAAATCGACAATTTTGGCTATACTTGTTAACGTAATTATGTGCAATTGTTTTGTTATGTTTGATTATTAATTATTTTCTGATAATTACTCATATAAATTAATTACCAGATGGAACACGCTGGTAATGAACCCGTTATTGAAGTTAATCATTCTGAGCAAAACAATGAAGATCAATTTCTGAATAGGCAAGATATCGAGAATATCGTTGCTCAAGGAATAGCCAATGCTATTCCAGCAATTCTTGCTGCTGCCCGAAATCCAATTGAACCTCAACAAATTATTCCTAGCAAACGTACCCACGGTGACAATTTCAGTAATAGTGTAAACGGAGGAGGCAACCATACTAATAACAACAACGATGGGATGCAAGCCCCACTCCTTAAGAAAATGAAAGCTGCAACACCTGGTTGCACTTACAAGGAGTTTCTTGCCTGTAAACCGGTTGAGTTTGCAGGTAACGAAGGGGTGACTGCTGCACTGCGTTGGTTAGAGAAAACCGAGGCGGTGATTAAAATAAGTAAATGTGCTGAGGAAGACAAGGTCATGTATGCGTCGCATCTTTTTAAAGAAGGGGCGCTAGAATGATGGAATACGGTACTTCAAGCCAAAGGAAGCAATGTGGCCTATGCCATAAGTTGGGAAGAATTTAAGCGACTAGTGGAAAGAAAATTTTGTCCCTAATATGAGAAGGAACAAATGGCGAATAAATTTCTGAACCACCGGATGGTGGATGTGGATTGTCGAGGGTATACTTCGACATTCTTCGAATACGCTAGAGTTCTACCAACCCTGGCTTCGCCAGAGCCGGTACTTATTTCCCGCTACATCTAGGGATTAATTGGCGAAATCCGTGATATCGTTAAAGCTGCGAGACCTCGCACTATTGACGGTACTGTAGAATTAGCTAACACCCTAACGGACGGACTAGTGCGTACGCGAGAAGAAAATAGAAAGAAGGAAGTGGCCCAAAAGATTACCAAGGGATTCCGTATGGGTAACCGTAACAATTTCAAGAAAAAGGGAACCGGGCAATCTTCCACTGTTCCATTTTGCAATGCCTGCAAAAGAAAGCATTTTGGAAGATGCAAAGGATATTGCAATTTCTGCAAAATTCCGGGGCATAAAGAAGAAGATTGCAGAAAGAAGAAAGCAACAATCTGCTACAACTGCGAAGAGGCTGGACATTTTAGGCCAGACTGCCCGAAATTGGTCAAACCAGCTGATAACAAAGCCAAACCTGCAGAAGGAAATACCAAGAGAAACGCAAGAGCCTTCCAGTTGACTACTCAGGAAGTAGAGTTAATCCCTGACGTGATAGCTGGTACGTTCCTAGTTCACGATGTTTATGCAAAAGTATTATTTGACTCTGGTGCAAACCAAAGTTTTATAAATACTTCATTCTGCCAAGCTCTTAACTTACCCTTAACCAACCTTAGGCAGATTTTTACAGTCGAAACGGCAGATGGGAATTCTGTTAACATAGATAAGGTTTTGCAAAAAGGGAAAAAAGAGCTCTTAGGCCATAAATTCTTTGCAACCCTGTTACCTATGAATTTAGCCGAATTCGATATAGTATTAGGAATGGATTGGTTAGTAGCCAACCATGCTCGAATTCTCTGTGATAAAAACTCCATAGAAATTCATACACCCACAGGAGAGTTAGCGGTGATTACCGGAGATAAGCCACGAAAACCACTGAAATTCATTTCAATAATGAAGTTGGCCAGTTATTCAAGAAAACAAGAGGTGGTGTATATGATTTCAGTAATCATTAACACAAAAGGTAAGGAACTTAAAGAAATTCCGGTAGTAGCAGAATACCCGGATGTCTTTCCGGAAGAACTATCTGGATTACCACCCAATAGGGAAGTCGAATTTAGAATTCATCTAATTCCTGGAACTACACCAATAGCTAAGGCACCTTATCGGTAAGCACCCACCGAAATGCTGGAATTGAAAAAGCAATTAGATGAATTATTAAGCAAAGGATTCATACAACCTAGTTCATCCCCGTGGGGAGCTCCAGTGTTGTTTGTGAAAAAGAAAGATGGGTAAATGAGAATGTGTATCGATTACAGGGAATTAAATAAGGTTACAATTAAGAATCGATATACATTACCTAGGATTGATGATCTTTTTGATCAATTGCAAGGAGCTAGGTATTTTTCTAAGATAAATTTACGATCAGGATACCATCAGTTGAAGGTACAAGAAGAAGACATACCTAAAACTGCTTTCAGAACCAGGTATGGTCATTACGAGTTTACAGTCATGCCCTTTGGACTAACAAATGCTCCAGCAGCATTTATGGACATGATGAATAGAATATGTAAACCGTACTTGGATAAATTTGTAATTGTCTTCATCGACGATATACTTATTTATTCCAAAAGTCAGGATGAAGACTGTCAGCACTTACATGTACTCTTAACTTTGTTAAGAAAATAGAAACTTTACGCCAAATTCTCGAAGTGTGAGTTTTGGCTACAAGAGGTACAATTTTTAGGGCACATGGTGAATCACGAAGGCATTCACGTAGATCCCTCCAAAATAGAAGCGATCACCAAATGGAAAGTCCCGCAATCAGCTATGGAAATTAGAAGCTTTCTAGGGTTAGCAGGATACTATAGACGATTCATTAAGGATTTTTCCAAGATAACTGTACCATTAACTAAGCTAACCTGTAAAGCAGTTAAGTTTGAATGGGGACCTAGGCAAGAAGAAACCTTTAGGATTTTAAAGCAAAAGCTAACAAATGCCCCAATTCTTGCCTTACCTGAAGGGACGGAAGACTTTGAAGTTTATTGTGATGCTTCTAAGCTAGGATTAGGATGTGTGCTAATGCAACGCAAGAAGGTAATTGCGTATGCCTCAAGGCAGTTGAAAAAGCACGAGGAAAACTATACGACGCATGACTTAGAATTAGGAGCCATAATTTTTGCCCTTAAAATTTGGAGACACTATCTGTATGGAAGTAAGTTTACTGTCTATACATATCATAAGAGTTTAAGATACATATTTGGGCAAAAAGAATTAAACATGAGGCAAAGAAGATGGATGGAGATTTTAAGTGATTACGAATGTGATATTCAATATCACGAAGGAAAGGCGAATGTAGTTGCAGATGCCTTAAGTCGTAAGTATCATGAAAAACAAAAGCGAGTTAATGCTCTTAGATTAAGTCTACAACTAGACTTAATGGAACAACTGAAGAACGCTCAAGAAACAGCAATCAAGGATGATGCTGAAGGAATGAAAGGAAGAATAAAGGAATTAGAGCAAGGATCTGATGGAATTTGGAGATTCCATAAGAAAAGGATTTGGGTACCTAATCAGGGAGAATTAAGAACTAAGATTTTAGAAGAAGCCCATAAGTCTAGGTATACCGTGCATCCTGGTAACAATAAGATGTACCAAGATTTAAGGAATAATTTCTGGTGGATAGGAATGAAAAAGGACATAGCTAGATATGTTTCTAAATGTCTTACTTGTTCACAAGTTAAGGCAGAACACCAGAAACCCTCAGGTCTACTACAGCAATTAGAAATGCCTGTATGGAAATGGGAACTTATAACCATGGACTTTGTTACTAAGTTGCCCAAAACCAGAAAGGGTAATGATGTGATTTGGGTAATTGTGGATCGATTAACCAAATCAGCTCATTTTCTACCCATGAAAGAAACCTTTAGCAAGGAAAGGTTAGCAAAGTTGTACGTAGACGAAGTAGTATCCTTACATGGAGTTCCACTCTCCATTGTATCGGATAGAGATAGCCGTTTCACTTCACATTTCTGGAAAAGTTTCCAAGAAGCCCTGGGGACGCGATTAAATTTAAGTACAACTTACCAACCCCAAAAAGATGGACAAAGTGAAAGGACGATCCAAACCCTTGAAGACATGCCCAGGGCATGTGTAATAGATTTTGGTGGAAACTGGGATGACCACCTACCCTTAATTGAATTCTCCTATAATAATAGTTATCATGCAAGCATCAAAGCTGCCCCATTCGAAGCACTGTATGGGCGAAAATGCAGAACTCCAGTCTGTTGGGCAGAAATAGGAGAAAGTCAATTATCAGGTCCTGAAATTGTGCAAGAGACCACCGATAAGATCACTCAAACAAGGACAAATTGAAAACGGCTCGAGATCGCCAGAAGAGTTATGCCGATAATCGACGCAAGCCACT